>BOPP01000112.1:0-91527 GCA_017312745.1 Gryllus bimaculatus | reverse complement strand
TCTTTCTCCCTCCTCTCTCTCTCCCTCTTCTCCCTCTCTTCTCTATCCCTCTTCTCTCTCCCCCTCTTCTCTCTCCCTCTCTCTCTTTCTCGCCCCCGACAATTTATTCCTGCATTATTGCAGGCTATACACTTGAGGTAGCCTACATGAACTTGCTGAGATGTTCTCGGCAAGCCTGCTTCATTTACCTCAGTGGCAGGAAGTGCATGTCAGCTATTGAGATCATTTTCTCCTTTACGTAAGAAAAGTATCAGTGACACTGTGTTTTGAGACCTTTAACCTTAATTTTCGAGAAACTATGGTGATCGCTGTCATGTAACACTTCAAATAGAAAGCTACAAGCTGCAGATTGTTTGCTAGCTGTAGATATCGCCAGTGTGTACGATTGCTTCTATTGTGTCTGGTCTGGCTACGGTCCTAGTTAGCAATTGATGAAGCTTTTATGGTTGACAGGAATGTTGTATGTTGCAAAATGAGTATCAAGGTATCCTCTCCAAATGATTTCTAAAACGTTTTTTTTATTTTTAGAATTTCTTTAGGAACTTTTTTATAAATGCAATTTTGTATTATGTATATCTGTTTTTTAATATTACACACTACATCTACTTACATACATGATTTTACATATTTATTACATATTAGTTTTCATTACATATTTATCTACATATTTTTCCAGTCTCTAGTCATTATAAGTCTTTGATTCCTTCAAATTCCGATATTTCCTTTAAATGCACTGAATTTTTATCATGCAATATTGGTAAACATTATGCAGAGCCATAGCAGACGACACTAGTACCTCTATTTTTTCATCCTGTAATTTTGTCCAAAATTCTAAAACGAGTTGAAACTAGGTGAAACACCCTGCGTTGTGTTGAAATTAAACAACCTGAATACTAAATTCAACACAAAAATTCCATGAGCTCCTCTACTATAACATAAATGTTCTCATTTATCTTTCATCTTCCTGTTTTCAAAATTGTGAACTTGGTCACTTAAGTCATCATTTGCACAGTCTTAAAAGAACACTCATAATGAACATGTAAGCATGAAAAATGTATTAATGTAAAACTCATATCTGAAATAATTTAGCATGGGAAGTTTAGGAATTTATCCAGGACTAACAGAAAACAACGTATCAATGTGAAAAGTGTACAAGTGTGAAGCACATAAACGGAGTTTGACTATATATGCATCACACTTCATTATAATAATCTTGCCATGGTCTCTTGATTTTTGTTTTACCAATTGAAAGAAATTGTCAAAAAAAGGGATTATTCATCAGCATGACACTCCTTTTCTTGTTTTCTTCTATTCTTCTCTCCCTTCAGCGAAATAGTATTAGCATAATGATACTGAATATAACATATTTCTAGTATTTTATTTGGTATACTTACAATTTTTTATTTAAAAAATCTTATGAAATAAAATTGTTTTAAAAGCTTATTTATTCTTTTTCTTTTCTGTACGAAGGAGTACTCTTTTTACTACACAGTTGTAATGCTATTGTATTAATCCATATCTGCCCAGAATTTTTTGTTCAATTTTTCTTTCTTCAAATATGAAGTTTAGTACCATACTGGCCAAAAATATATTAAGAAAAATGGAATTAGTTTTTATTGCGGTACAAAAGTCTTTTTCTGCGTGGGCAAAAGTCCTTTTCCCTCTGCTAGTCTGATTTATGATTCTATATTTCAAGTTTCGTTAGTGGGAAAGTCACCTCAGAGGCCGAGCGACAGGTCGCTCTGCAGGAGCAGTCTGGAGCTCGGCAACTCGAGTTACATACAAGTTCCAGGTTCTTGCAGCTATTCATCCCGTGCCTCATCGCGATCATTTGAACGTTAAAGGTCTTAAAGGGACTTCTATTATGAACTTTTAACACTTAACTTATAAATGTAAGACACATAACTGAAATTGTTTAGCATGGGAATTATAGAACAAAAAAATGTATAAATGTGAAACAAATGTATAAACAGAGTTTCACTGTAATCTGCCTGCCGTATCCCTCCCTGTTATGTTTTGCCCCACCCCACCCTACCCACCCCACCCCACCCTACCCCACCCCACCCACCCCACACTGCCTCCCTGTCCAGCCCTGCCCCACCCCACCCTGCCTGGCCCTGCCTCGCTGTGCTCCGACTGCCCACCTTGCACTGCCCTGGTCTGCTGTACCCTGCCCTGCTCCATGTTATTGTACCTGACGAAATACCTACCTCTTATCGTATAATGATAACTCCATCCATATCTGTTTAGCAGTTTCTGAGATTAACCTGGACCAACAAAAAAAACAACAAAAAACCAACAACAATTGAATGGACTTTTTCTCTTGAAAATAACCATATGAGATAATAATAGCAATTATTTTGAAATTACAGATAGTCACAATTTTATTTATAGTGACAAGAGGGTATTGTTTTGTTATTACAGCAATCCTTTCTCTCTCTCTTATATGATATAATATTGCAACTTTTATGCTACTTATATTTCAGCTATCTCTTGGGAAACTCTCCTCTAAATGGAATAGAAAGGATGAGAAGGGTGGGGATAGATAAAGAGAGCAGGTTGGAGCAGAGAGAAGGGTATGGTGTGACAAGGATGTGAATAAAATTGCTTTCATTTTACGATATAGATTGAATTCATTCCTTTTCCTGGGTTACTATGATAATTGTGGTTAATAAATACCCTGGCAACACCTGATTACTTCAATTGGTCACATTTGTTTGAGCTTAAGTTAATCTACAAGTAAAATTTTTGAGCTACTCTTTATTACTCGTGAGTCATAGTGACATACTGATGGGTAACGTGGTGTTCTTTTTACTTCTTTACTATGCCTTTTTTTCTTCTTACCTATTTCTTCAAAATATGTAGTTTGTTTTAGGGTTAATAAATGGAATTTTTAATGGAGGGACTTTCTTCATAAGATTGCATTTTATTCTTACTTTATAAGAGATTGTTGGGAAAGTTATTTTGAATATTTGATGAATTAGCTCGTTATTGCAACTGCCGTTAAAGAATAGGGTATGATTAGAAATATTTCATGTTTGTTCATTGTATAACAGTGGTTTGTAAAGTTTCATTTCAGTGAAATAGATTTATATGAATTTCTCATGAACTGGATTATCAATTGCTACCTCAAAACTTTGTTTCATATACAATGAATTTTGTCAAGGTTACATTATTTAATATTTTGTTAATAGTGATGTACCTCATGTTTATATTTTGTGATAAATGTGTATATTTTATTTAATTAGAACAAACATTAATATTAACTATGAAAACTTGAGACCACTATAACAATATTTCTTGCATGTGTGAAAAATGTGAACCATTCTCTATATAGCTATGCAGACCAATTTGTTAACATTAACATTTATTCTTGTGTGAAATGTTTACACATTATTTTGTTACAGCCTGAATTAGAAGGACTGAAACATCGCAAAAGAAAAGAGAAGCTTTGTATGATGGCTAGTCGCAATTACCGTCGGTGTCAAGCTTGTCCAATTTATGGAGCTGATTTACGAGAATCTCTGAATGTAACAAGTTCAACAAATCCAGAAAACAGCCAATGGAGTAGTGCAGGCTATGTGCATTGTCTTAATGCATTCAAACCATTTCACACATCTGATGAATATTATAGTCGCACTGACAGTCTTCTTGCAGCTGTACATTCTGCTGAACAGTATGTTGAAGAGCTTCAGGATATTTTTTCGAGGTACGCAATGGTTAAAAAGTTTGCTAATGTAAATTTTTTGGGATTCGTTTTCAAGAGTAAATGTTAAATGTCAATAATCATAAGAGCTTTCCTCAACAAATTTATTTTTGGGACGTAACTTTAAGTAAAAATAAAATATTAAATTTAAATGCATGATAATATTGATTAATGGTTTTTGTTTTTTAGACAGACTCAAAAAATCAATTGTGATTGTCCAAGAAACAATTATTTTGCTTATGACATAATAGACAATTCATTTCATGATCATATAAAAATGCTTATAATCAAAATTTTTGAAACTTGTTGTAAAGTGTAATTGAACCATACAAATTTTCAAATTTCTATCTTAACTTTGTATTTTCAATTTTGGTTCAGTATGGATAATGATAATGTCACTCAATAACTTGTTAGATTGTGTTCATAACTTGGTAGCAATCTACCTGTTGCATGCATTGAGGTAATGAATGTGATGAGGGAGTGATGAAAAGGCTCAGAGGCTGCAGAGGTAATGAGCTATGTGTGTGAAGGCAGGCAATGAGATTGGAAAGATGTTTTTGAAATGACATCATGTTTTTCAGATGAGTTAATAAAAGGCTGACTTCATGCATGCTTAGTAGTGTTTACACCCAGCGTACTCCTTTCTAGATTCAGATTCAAATGAATTTCTTCAGCTGGTACAACACAATGCAAAACCTGTATATTTAAATATTGGGTACTAAGAAATATTAGAAAGTGTGTTATAAAGATGATTTGTAACAGGACCTAATGTGATATATAAACCACTGTTTCAGCAGTGCCAGGATTAATATTGTTATCAGTTTGAGAAATGCTAATTTTGAAGTTAAGGGATTTTTATTGCGTATAATATAATTTACTTAATTTTTTCAGGTTTGTGCTTTGTGTACCTGCAGTGTCTGCTCCGCAACCAGAGATTCATGTATCTCACCCTCCTCCGTCTCAGTTATGGGCACTTAAGCGAACTCAAGCAATGCTTCAGCAAGAATTGTCTTCAAAATGTGCATTACTTCATCCAATTGCTAGTGCAATGGTAACACAATTTCCAGATCCCAGATTAATACAATATGATTGTGGTAAGTATTATTTTCCCTTTATTTTTTAATGGTTGATATATAATATGTGACTAATCAAATGTAAATAATTGTAAGATAGTTTATTGATATTTTGTAAAAAGCAGTGTGATACAAGAAATTTATGAAAGAAATATGTTTGACAGGTAAATTGCAAGTACTGGATAAATTGCTGCGTCAACTAAAAGCTGATCATCATAGAGTGTTAATTTTCACACAGATGACCAGAATGCTGGATGTATTAGAAGCATTTTTAAATTTTCATGGTCATATTTATCTTCGATTAGATGGAACAACTCGGGTTGATCAGAGACAGGTAATACAAATAAAATAATTTCACTAACTAAAATGTAAGAATTGAAGTTGTTCTTAAGCAGTTTCTCTTCAGTCATTTTTCATGATTTGGTTGTAACAATAATTGATCAGGAAAGCGGGAAGAGTCATCTTAAAAGAACAAAATGAAATAAAGGAGCACTGATAAACTATTCAGATTTTTCTTTTGAACATCATTCTGAATATCTTTCCTAAGAGTGGTATTGTTACCACTTCCTAAGATTGATTTTAAATGATTATGATTATAATATATAGGGCATATAAATTTTTAAAAGCTTATAAAAAAAATTAAAAAGAAAAAGAGAGGGAGAGAACACTAGAGCAATTAGAACCCAAATAGGCAGAATATTCAACAGGATTCAGACCTAATGGGTCATGTCCAAAACAAATTTTCAACCTCAAAACCATAGTCAGCATTCGAGAACTCTGGCAAAAGCCCTTAGTATGCTCATTTGTTGATTTTAGAAAGGCATACAACTTATTGGGCAAATGCTCGTTATTCCGAATTGCAGAGGAAAAGGGATTAGATCCCAAAGTACGAGAACTTATAAAACAAACACTGACACGAAATCTAAAGTAAGATTAATGAGAGAAATCTCAGAACCCTTTGAAATCCAAACAGGTATACGAGAAGTTGATGGGCTCTCTCCTCTTCTATTCAACATTGTTCTAGACAAGGTTATGGAAGAATGGGAGAAAGAACTCGGGAAGCATGAAGTGTAGAAGCCATTCTCATGTGGCTTTCCGAAAAACAACCTCTAAATACCGTATCTCGCATTTGCAGATGATCTGGCGATATTAGCAGAGGACAAGGAGACAGTCATTACCCAGCTCGAGATGCTGAAAAAGTAGGGTTACAAATTTCATTCGAGAAAACTGAATTCATATGTTCAAAGACAGTAATCACAGGATTGAAAACGAAGTACAATAAAATCAAAAGAGCACCATACTTTCAATACTTTGGAGAATTCATTGAACTTATAGGGATTGAAAACATTTCTCAGCAAAATCGCCTCCAAAAAGTGAAGAAAGCATTAGGGCTAGTTTGAAACATTTACAACAAAACATCCACGTCAAGACAAACCGAAATTCGCCACTACAACACAGTCATAAAACCAACAGCCCTGTATGCAAGCGAAACATTGGCTCGAATCAGAAAACACGAACTTGAATAAATAAAAAAAGCAGAGAGAGAAATAATTAGGAAAATTCTTGGAACAAGGCATACAAAAAACAAGTTAGAGACTACAATCAGTAAAAAAAAAAAATGTTTTCGAATGTTGAAATTGACATTAAGAAAAGGCGAATGAAATTCTTTGGACATCTTCACAGATTACCAGAAAATCAATTGACAAAAAAAAATACTAGATTACTTAACCTCACCGAAGAACACAACACCTTGGCCAAATGAATTTTGGAAAGTCCTCAGAAAAGCTAATATAAGATCAGATGACATAGTAGAAAGAGACACCTTCAGACACAAAGTGAATAAGAGGGTAGTTGCACTAGAGCAACCAAAACAAAAACAATACAGACCAAAGTGGTCAAAAGAACACAAACAAGCTTTCTCAGAAAGAATGAAAGCATATTGAAGAAACACGAACCCAAACAATAATTGGAGTCTTATGCTTTGTGTCTTCCACCTATGAAGAGAATTCACCAATAATATTATTAATAATAATAATAATAATAATAGTAATAATAATAATATAAAAAATAAAATTAGACACACAACTAGCCACCCTATCAAGGTGCACCTTTGACCATTCCTGTAACGTCTTCCATTTTATGTTGATCTAATTCTCCAGACACTATTGTTTTCCTTGATTGATATTTGCTCCATGAGACATTTTACCTAGCATGTCAAACTATGACACTTGAGTAGATTGGGTCATCCCTTCTTTTAATGCTTCAATTTTTATTTTTTATCTCTTTTTGTTTCTTGAAAAATCTCAGGATGCAAAAATTACATGTGAGCCGTACTCTGAGTCTCTGATATCACTCATTTTTATTGCTGATTGATTGCAGCATTGCTAATTGCTTTTATTTCAATTAATTAATTAAAAGGAGTTATTTAACACTATTATTGTTTACATAATTGGACAAAAATTATTCAGTAATGGATGTAATTGTTTGTTTCATTCAGATTCTCATGGAACGTTTCAATGCTGATAAAAGGATCTTCTGCTTCATTCTTTCAACTCGATCTGGTGGCATAGGCGTGAATCTTACAGGGGCTGACACTGTGATATTTTATGATAGTGATTGGAACCCAACAATGGATGCTCAGGCCCAGGATCGATGCCATAGAATTGGACAAACCAGAGATGTTCACATTTATAGGTAATTGTGGCTCACATTTATAGCTCCATAATGGTGTTAACATACTCTTGTCTTCTTGCATATTAATATGAATTATTTTTTTATTAGGCTCGTCAGTGAAATGACCGTGGAAGAAAATATTTTGAAAAAAGCAAATCAAAAGAGACTTTTGGGAGATCTTGCTATTGAAGGTGGTAACTTCACAACAGCTTACTTTAAAAGTGTAAGTAATTTGAAGGAGTGAGAGGGTGAATACTAGTGGTTCTCTTACAGTATTGAAAGGTTGCAATGTGTTATTGTCATTGCAGTTAAAGAGTCAGTGCACACCTGTTACCAAGTAATAAATATTACTCATAATTACTGCTTTCTTGCTTTACAGTCTACTATCCAAGATTTGTTCAATATTGATGTTGGAGAAAATGATGCGTCCAGGAGAATGGCAGAAGTACTGGATAGAGATGCTGAAAGAAGACGTCCAAGCGATAGTCAGGTTGGTTTCTTTCAAGAAGATTTAATAATGTTGAAATAATTAAGATTTAATAATGATACAAATTGTGAGAAGAACATGAACTAACTATTTGGGTAAATACTTTTTATTTGTTTGTATTTTTTATTGTGTTTCAACTTGTTTCATTTTATATGATTCTAGCTCCCTCCATCTCCTCATGAAGACAAAATGGCTCTTGGTGCTTTGGAATCTGCGTTGGCTGCTGCTGAAGATGAAACAGATGTGTTGGCAGCCAGGACTGCAAAGGCTGAAGCAGCTGCAGATTTGGCCGAATTTGATGAGAACATTCCTCTGGAAGATGGTGAAACTGTTGGAGGAGATCCTGAAATAAGTAGAGCAGAACAAGAAGTGAATAACATCATGCAACAGGTACTGATTCTATCATTTTACTGGTGTTTCCAGACATTCTTAATCGAATTGATGTCTATAATAGTATCTTGTAAATGTGTATTAATTTCTTAATAATGTGAAATAATTAATTTAATGTGTTACATCCTACATTCTTTTGCTTTATATGAAACGTTTAATGATGGGAACTTCTGTTCTGATATTGTTTGTGATTGAATTCACAGCTTACTCCTGTGGAACGGTATGCAATGAAATTCGTAGAAGAAACAGATTCAGCTTGGTCAGCAGAACAGTTGGCGGCAGCTGAAGCTGAAATTGAGCAACAGAAGAGAGAATGGGAGCTGGGTCGTCTTCAGGCCTTGAAGGAGGAAGAAGAGAGGAGATCACGCCTGGAAGATGATGACGACCAGCTTCTCACTTTCTCACGCGAGGATTCCCAGAATCAGGTTGTGAGCAACGCGGGGGGACCCAAAAGAGAGGGCAGGAGAGGCGGCAGGGGTCGAGGGCGAGGCAGGGGAGGTAGGGGAGCTCGGATACATGTAGAAAAACTCCACTCTTCTGGTAGTGACAGTGAAAACACTTCAGCAACTGAAGTTATGAGTTTGAATAGTGAAGAAAGTGATGCAGGCAGTGAATATACCGGGGTGGACTCAGATAGTGATTTGAAAAGCAATGGTCACTTCCCAAGAACTGTTCCAAACAACCACCATATAGTTAATTCAAATAGTCCTCGAACTCGCTCTAGAGGTACTGTCAGCATTAATCTTTGGACTCTCGATGTGAGTCCAATCTTACCTGGAGTTAAGCCTGTTGGAACTGGTTCTGGACGCACTCCAGCATCAATAGCAAGGGGAAGAGGTATTCGGTACCGCAGAGGAAGTGGTCGTGGCCTTCATAATTCAATTAAATCACATGATCCTCAAATAACTCCTCGTCGTCCCTCACAAAATAGCAATTCTTCTGGCCCATACAGTTCATCACCTACACCATATTCTAATCCAAATTTGGTTATAAGGACAAGACGTGCTTCAGTTACACCCTCTAGGACTTCTGAAAATGACATCAGTTCATACACCAGTGAATGTATTGAAATTGCTACTCCAAAGAGAGGAGCCAGGGGAAGCAGGCTAACACGCAGATCTGATCATTCAATAGAAGGAAACGGCCCAATTACTTGAGCTTTGCGAGTGCATTATATGCCTAAATTAAAACGTGTTGAGGCACTGTATGAAACTCAGCACTTCGGTGCATTGAAAATTAGACAATGTGCCTCTGCATGAAGAACATTAATGTCGTTTATTGCTACCTAAGACAGCCTGCTGTAAATAAGCTTCGATTTTGAAGGCACTCCTGTGTATTCTAAAGGACCGTTTTTTTACAGCATAGTTTTAACCAATGTACATAAACTAGTTATATGAAAGTGGATGGAAATGAACATTTCAGATAAGTCACTACTGTGGGAGGATGGCTTTTCTGTTCTTTATATTGTAACTATAAATTGATGTGTGAATGAGTGAAGAATGATATGCCATGTGATTTTGTGATCATGTGGTTTTGTTGTAATACAGAAATGTGACATGTTGTCACGCTATTTAAATTGTCCTGTGAAATAGTACTGAAAGGAGAATAAAGATATATTCTTTCCTTGCTATACTCTTGTGTTACTTATTTCTTGGTACGTTTCCAAGTGGATTCAAAGGTGGAGCTCTGTTTTGGTGTCATGTTGCTCGGTGTGCTTGTTTATTGGCTGTCAAAATTAGTTTGGTATGGCATAGGCTTGTCATTACCTTGAATTGAATTTTTTTAAATTCATGTGGCCACAGTATAGAGTTAGGTGGTTGGATTACTTTATGAATTGAATCCACCTTCAATACTGTGGAATAAATTTTTTGTAACTGGCACCAAAACTTTGCCTTTGCCATTCCAAACTTGGAGACTACCCAAGATATAAGCATGCACAGCGAGTAAGGAAAATTACGAGTATAAATTAGTGATAGTGCAGCTGAAATTAAAGAGTCTGAATGCTGCAGTAAAGGCAGGTTAATCTACTATGTGCATTGAAATTTTCCAAAACAAAGGTCTCTCTTTAAGAATCATCACATTGGTCAAATATTGTTCCCAATTTCCTTATTTGTTTTATTTTTACACTATTATGCTTTGGAGGAGAAAACCCAATTCAACTCTTTCCTCTCTGACAAACATTAGTCTGGGACTAGGTATGCCTTTTTTGTTGTTTTTTTTTCCCTCCAGATAACTTTTGGCATTAATGTTTGAGGTTATAATTGGTATACATGTGTGAATTGAAAATAAATCTCCAGCTTTATGCTTGAAAGTAGCTTTTCAAAATTTGGCCAATTATTAAGGTTTCAAATACGGAGTTCTCTTTATATGTTCTTTTTCTTTTTTCAGATGTGGATATCAGACAACTGCAAAGAGCAAATGCCTGTAAGTGGTATTTATTCTTTTCTGTGCTTACATGAGGGGGGTGGGGGGCAGAATGTAATTCACAGATTAGCTTCAATTAACTGCATTCCCCCAATTTATCTCATATTAAAAACTGAAGTTTACTTGATATCTCTTACTGGATCATTATGGCTGAATTGTGTGGTTAATTTGTCTTATTCGTTGAAGTAAAACAAATAGCAACACCACACAGACAATTAAGCATTTTCACATCTGATATAACTATTGAAAAACATAAATTGATTTTTAAATTAATTATAAAACTTCTTACTTTCGGTATCATGCAAAACATGCTTGTTTGCAATGAAGGTAGGAGAGTGCCTTTTTATAGGAACGGAACTTAATAAATCAGAAGGGTGATGTGTTGAAATATTTCTCCCTTTTATGTAAGCAATTCTCACAGCTCTAATACATGTGCACACTTATTTTCCGTGAATGAAGTAGATCATATGTACTCCTGGAAATACAGATACCGTACTAGAGTTAATGCAAAATATTATTATAATTCTCTTTATCAGTCAGTAGTTATGGAGTCCTCTTAAAAAAAGAATGTAAGAATTTGGATGCTGCATGCAAATCGTATAAGTCAATATTTTAGATTGTATGTATTTCTGTAATTAAGCAAAATGTAAAATTAACTTTACGCAATTAACCAGTTAATGCAGCTTTTTAGGGGTTAAAAATTAATATTTAAAAATATACATAAATTGTATTTATACCTAAAAATAATGAAATAATTTAATTGAAAATGTTTTTGATGCAACGTATTTCCTTCTTTCTGGAATGGATTAATCTACATTGTTATAAAAAAATTGTTGGTACCTAGGGTCTTTCTCTGTTAAAATAAGTGAATTAAAAGAATGTCAGGACACTTAACCTGCAACCTTAGAATTATTTAATTAATTAAATCAATTGATTTGGGAATTATTTTTGAATTAGTCTCTGGAAATGAGGACTGACACTAGGAAATAAAAACTAAATATGGAAAAAATGTACTACTATTGCTGCTATTGAAATATTGTAATAAGTGCTAAATTGATGCAATTTCCATGGAAAATTGAGGTACTGCTATATTCTAAATGTTTATAGTAGTTACTTACATTGATTTGTGTGCACAAAATTAGTCTCTCTTCAGATAATTTATGGATCAGGAAATGTTGATTGATATGCCCAATTTTTATATGAACATAAATAATTAGAACATGTAATGTTTAAGGAAAAAATTAATTATTCTGGGATTTGCATTGAAAAGTACAAAGGAATACTATTTTCACCAAAAATTAGCGAGTGTACATAATATTTCTTCAGTTGTTAAATATTGTTTTTAACTTTGCCAAATTTTGTGACTGTAAGCAGTGAAATGTTTTAGTGTCGATGTCATTCATTGACTAATGGACAATTGTGGTCTTGCAGATGTGGTGCCCGCCAACACCTCCTCAAGATGATAATGATGTATACATTGATCACTCTATTGGATTTTTGTATGAACAAAGTGTGATGTCTGAATCTCAGTTACCTCCAGTGTACATTAAAAAAGAACATAAACGAATGAGGTTGGATGCATCAGCTAACGACAAAGAAGGTTGGTTTTATTCCACTTACTTTTGTTAATGTGCAATGGTATTTGCAAAGAAGAAATATGTGAATCTTTTAAAAACCCTGCTACTTCGGAATTGTTTGAATTAATTTCTGGACTCGTTAACAATTTTGTTTTAGGTTCCTTTGTAACTATTGATATGAAGTGCTTTACAAAATTAAATTTGGTTGTGTGTGGGAATGATATGTTGTTATAAACTATGTATTATGTTTAATTTACCTCAGGGAGTTGGGAATCATTTTGTATTGTGGTATTTGTATTGATTTTTAAAAATGTTTCCGTGTGTATGGGTAAATATTTTTCTCTTTGTGATTGAAGGTCGCCGTCCTCTTAAAGTGAGACACTGTGAAGAATCAATGTATTCACCAAGATCATTATTTGATAGACAGTCACCGGCTATTATGAAGATGCGAAGAGACATGAAATTTCAGAAATATAGGGGGATGGTTCGAAATCCTCTTACTTTGTCAGGCTTGAAATCTGCCATTCCTACAAAGTCTCAGCCTGAGCCCGATAATGCTCCAGAATGGTTGATTCATGAAGACTGGGCCTTATTGCAGGTGTGACATTACAAAATCCATATTTAATTTAAAACAAATTATTTAAACAACTAATATTTTAATTGCTTCTATTATTTTTTTATTTAATTAACCCTTTTTGAAACGGCACACATCACAGGACACTGTCCTTCGACAAATCCCAAAAATTTTCCTGGAGAGTTGCAATCAACAATCTGCCCGTTTTAAAACATGAAAATATTTCAGAATACATGTCGAAAACGAATACAGGGGAGGCTGAAAAAGGTTCCAAAATTGCTAGTATCGTTCGAAAAAAGTTATATTTTCTGAAATCAATAACAGATAGATTTAAAGTGAGAGCATGAACCAACGAGAAAGTTCATCTGCGGTGTTAATGCAAAAATTAAATTGACTTGCAAGAGAACTAAGTGAATACATACTAAGTAATACGTGAAGTAGATTGAATCATTCTTTACTCACTTAGAACTAGAATTGCCGGAACCATGCATATCTAGAACTTCCAAAGCAGTTCATTTGACTGCTGCTGATAATTAACATTCTACATAAATTGATACTATTTTTATAACCAGAATAGCTTTGTATCGTAAGGTGGTAGGTCAGAGAGAGTTAGTTTAGTCAATAAATATTCCAGAGAAAATTTATTGATAATTCACACAAATATTTTTACTTTCACCTTTTAACACTAATATAATATAATGGTTAGTATACCCTTATCTAATAATCCACACAATAATAATAAACCACAAATTCATGTTTTGCATTGTTCGGACTACCATAAATTTATTATAAGTTTCTTTCACGCCTTTTCTTGGATGACCCACCCTTCCACCCTTCTCCTTCCTTCAGGTTTTCTGACCTCTTGCCACCTTCACCAGTCTCTCTTCCTCTATTCTGTCTATGTGGTAATTCCAATGCCTTCTTCTTTCATTGATCCAGTCTGATATGATGTCTTTTTGACAGGTTTGTCGTATGTTAGTATTGCATTTTTTATCCCTTATTGAGTTTTATTTACTATTTTTCTTAATACTCCCATCTCTAATACTTCCATGATTTGTCATATTTTCTTGGAGTCTGTTCTGGTTTCGGTTTCAGTATGGGTCTAATTACTGCCTTATATATTCTGATCTTAGCTTCTTTTTTAAGATATGGGCTATTCCATATTGTGTGGTAGAGACACCCTGCTATTCTATTTGCTTCTATACTTTGTTCCTTTGCCTAACTTAAGAGATCTGGTTAGGCCATCACTGGTTATCACTATGCCTAAATATTTTATTTTCATCACTTGTTCTATTGAGTGTTCTTTCACAGCCAATTTGGATTTTAATGGCTCTTTCGACATCCCCAGTCTAGTTTTCTGTATTTATTGCAGCGTGTATTTGTTTTGTTTCAACATTTCCTTGTTTGGCATTGACACTGCTTGTTATTTTGTGTAATATCCATCTCTTCTACATGCATTCGTTCCATTTTCTTCCTGTTCTCTATGTATTTCTGTATTCTACGTACTACGAGTGTAGTTCTTTAGAAAGTTTCAAGATAAAATTTCTTGTGCTTATCTTATTTACTATCATAGCTTTGACAATAACCCATGATTTCACAGCCACTAGATCAAGAATATTATGAAACACATGCATGGCCATCGTCGTGAACCAGATTGCACTGTATATTTTCTTGTCATCTGATCTAGGACGTTTACCACAAACTGACTTACTGTAAAAGCCAACTGTTTCTGGTAGCTTTTTTGAGTTGACACAAATTTCTTGCTACTGAGATACTTTTTCAAATAAAGCGTTAGTACTGATAGGCCACAAGGCATAAGATCAAACTTTCGAGTGTATTATAGGACATCGGCCGTTTGATATTGGTTTCAATGGTTCTTTGAATTTAATTTGAACATGAACGTGACTAACAATACATATAAAACTTTTCAAAGCAACATTTTCTTAATAGTCAAATGACGGCTTGGCTATAACTATCAATGACAACAAAACTAGTAATAGAAAAATACTATAATAACGCACAGATGCTCTATAAAACAACTCGTGAACTAATATTAAAATTGAATAGATTTCATTTTGGTAAGAGCTCATTTGAAATATAAAAAGCAATAAAAATGACTGCTCGGCTAGTGTCAAACACCATTTTCTTAAAAACGGCTCCAAATTCTTCAAAGAAAATTTCTATTTAGGGCGAGGTATTACTGTTCTTTAATTTTCTTAAAACAATATTCCCTTTCTAGTAGTAAACAAATAAATTAGGATAATGTCAAAAAATGGGTATTAGGCGGCAATAGATGGCAGCTGACAGGAGTATGAAGCAAGTCCAAGTAGCTAGCCAGGACCAAAGGAAATAGAAATCTAATATGGGAAAGTCTGTGCTGTTCTGTAGCACCACTAGTTAATTATTTACAATGAAAATAAAATTGCAGGTTGTCTTATTGAAATTGAGGAGAGAAACTCCAGAAAAGAAATTATTGTCCAGAATTCAAGAAAGCAAGGCATGAACAGCAAAATAGTAAGAAAGATCATATTGACAAATTGTAAGATATTCGAAATCTAAATATCCAAAAATGTCAAACCCAGAGTATGAATTCAACATTGTACAAGCCAACCATCGGCTGGGAAAGATTATCAGTGAAAACAAGTACCGAAGATCATATTGAATTTGGCAGAATTAGCTTGTGACTTGCTCTACAAAAATAAGGACTTACCCTAGTAAATTGCATATTGAAGAAGCATGTGAAAGTGTGGGATTTTGATTCAACGGCCTGCTATAGTTCATGATTGTGATATTTTCTGTTGGGCGCTGCAACCTTAAGCGATACATGTGACATTAGTGTCGTTTTGATATGGATTATGAAAAATTAATAGAAAAGTTTTTAAATAATTGCTTTTCTTCCCTTTCATATGAATAAAAGAAACGAGTAATTGATAATGGGCGACCTTGATCTAACCTAATAATATTTTCCTGCTTCAGCAACTCCATGTGGAGTTGGGTATGGTGGCTTGGAATGAGACTTTATCTTTATGATTATTAGTAAGGTGTGTGTACTTTCTATATTTTGGTATTAGTTAATAGTTTTGTATTTTTTTTTGTGTAATTGTTAATTGATTAATGAATCAATTTATTGTAATGGTTGTTGTCCTCATGCACTGTTCATTGTTTATACTCTAGCCCTGTTGAAGAAATTAAACATTTTAAATTGTTGGCACAACTAATTGTTTCTCTAACCACAATGACCAATCTCGTGAACCAATTTTATTTTATTATTCATCAATGGTTGTGATTCTACAATGGGAAATATTTGCAACCTGCTTTCAGAACTTGTATTTGAGTACCTATCTTCATTATTTTTTTGTGATGTCTTTTCTTTTGGTATTTTAATACATTGATTTATTTTGTTGTATTTGGTTAGTTTTGATTGCTTATCTTTCTCTACTAGTGATATTGTATTCCCCAAATACATGAATATTATGAAAAATATTTATATTGATTGTATGTTGTTTAATACTGTACTCTAGAATTCAATTATATATGAAATTATTATTATTTTATTGATTTTGTTTTAGGCAGTGCAAGTGTATCTTGAACTTCCACTCAACCTTGCTGGATTATCTCCAGCACACACACCGAATTGGGATTTTGTATCTGAAATTGTAAACAATGTCTCCCGAACATACCGCTCACCTAAACAATGCCGAAACAGGTTTGTGTAATTATATTTATCTTTTCAGCAAAGGGAAAATATTTATTAAGTATGACCATAAAACTAATTTTGATTGATTGAGGTTGCCAAATATGGTTTCTTTTAATATATATTTATAAGTAATAACAATATGATCTCCCATGAATACTTTTTCATGAAAATAATTGAAAGTAATCTTTTATTTCAAATCCCTTTTATTTAACTTTGAGTTATAAACAGTCTTGAAATATAATATTTTTATAATATAGGACAACCTAACAAAGTGTATTAGTTTGCGTGAGGAAACAATATATATTGAACATAATTTATTTGTGAATTGAAACATGACTTTCAAACATTCAAATATTTCTTTTTAATGTAGTTGATTTTCACAGTGCCGTTTAGGGTAAATGTTTGAGTCCACCTGGGAACATGGTGCCATTTCAATTAGGAGTGAAGGTGTACTTTATATATGTTGGTCAGATTTTCACTTTCATAATCAAATATTTGTAACTATTTGATTACCGTTCAGTTCACAAACAGACGACATGTTTTTCAGAATTTTTCGCAAGTAAAATTTGTTATTCTGATTTTTTTTCGTTTTATCAACAGTTCGTTAAAAATACATTAACAATATACATTAGCAGTACTTTAAAAATACAACTGCTGCAAAAATATTTTACAATACAATACTTTATTCAGGCTTAAGAAAATACAAAATATATGTATAATTTTGTATCTCGCTGAGGTCACAGTCCTGATAACACCGAATTGACAATTTTCTCCTAAAATAGTATGACTTTTTAAATAAAGAATGAATGAAAACTAACAAATTTTACATTTTAAATAATAAATAACTGAAATTATGTAATGAGTCAGATCATAATTAAGGACTCTGTGTAAGGTGAGTTTGTTTTAGGTATAGAAATCTAACAAGTAAAAAGAGCTATATCTTGGTTCAATTATGGCCGTATGTATAAATTAGTTACGGATATTTTTGGTGTCTTGCAGATTTGAGAACTTATTGTTTTAAATTAGAATTTATTGTCTTAACAGTCTTTTATCCTTCCCGAGTTCACAGTTAGTCTCTAGTTCGCAACTTAACAGTTGAATACTCTAAATGCAACTTGCTCATAATGACGTTTACCAATCTCTTTATTATCTAACGGCGGTATAATTATTGGAACTCTTTACATTTTGTAGGTTTTCATGAAAAAAAGCTAATAGGACAATTTTTCTTGAACTGATTTATCTCAGAAAAATTTTCTTATAGAGATTATGGTTTTTCCCTAAACAGTTCTTCAAAGGGATAATGCCTACTTGAAAAAAATATTTAAACAATCTTTTTCTGGATCATTTGTAGAGATTAAAATATATTTTTGTCGGCACCTCCTTCAATTAATTATACTTTACATAGATAATGACCAAAAGAACGCATAATATATCATAAGCAAATAGTTTCTATTGAAAATTTTGATGTTGTAGAAAATGAATATAAGAGAATGTACTGTATTTACTCGAATATAAGAAGAGCCATGTTTTTATACCTTGCAATTCGGAAAGCAAATTACACCTTTGATGTTGTTTTTATAACTTGAAATCAGTTACCAAATAGGTAATTAAATAGAAAAAAAAATACATCTATATTACCTACAAGCTTATGAACATTATGCATAAATTATTTTGTGCATTTCAATATTTTTTACAGTACATGAACTAAACTTCCATTTTACCATGTCCACATTCATCATTTAATCATGTCTCTCAATCATCTTCACTTGTTTCATCGTCACTCAACTCATGTCTGTCATTCTCACTTAATAATACATCTTCTGTGCCATTCAGACTGTTGCTTACACAACACTTTTTGAAACCTTTTAGTATGCATTCAGTATGCATGTTTTCATGTTGCCAGAAGGAGTTAATGGGCAGTTCCCTGATAATAGCCACTCTTTATATTAGCGTGTGAGATGGTGCTTGAAAGTTTTGTTCACAGTCACATCAAGGGCTTGCAAGTGAGTCTCCTTGTATCACTACTACATCTGTTTTTAAACTAGCAACTTTTTTTTTTCACTTCTTCTGTTAGGTGACCCCTAAAGGTATGAAGAGAGAGAACAATCCTCTCTTCTGAAATAGAGCTCCCGATTTTCCCTTTTTTTTTCAGTCAAATTCTTCCTTTTCAGGATAACAAACGGTGGTAACTTCCTGCCATCTGCCAACACTCCCAGCATGACCTAAACTTGCATATTTTCGTTTCCAGATGTTTTTATTATAACTGACCCTTTTGTAGCCACTGTATTGTTGGAAGGCATTGGGGGCTCGTCTGTCTGTCTCTCGTTGGCCATGAGGAAGGCTTTGACGACGTTACAGCTGTTGCAACACTGCTAACATTGAGAAAAACTTAAATCTTACCTAACAATTCTGCATAGCGTCTGGAAAAATTATTCTATGTCTTATTACTTTAATTATAAACATATGAAAAAATAATAAAAACAGAGGAATTTCTACAGCAAATGACTTTTCTTTGTGAAGTTAACTTGTACTACACCGAGCTCAATATTATACTGTTGATATTGCATTTTTTACGGGACTATAAGATGATCCCCGATTTTTAAAGGTTGAATATTGGAAAAAATCCTCGTTTTATATTCGGGTAAATACAGTGATTTCGAAGATATCTTTAATAAATCAGTCAGTGAGAGTGAGTGAAAGCATGAGGAAGGGAGGGAGGGAGCGAGTGAGCGAGCGAGCGAGTCTCTTTCTAAGTAACTAATGTGTTGTAAATACAGTTTTGGAGAGATTGAGGCATAGATGGTTCAAGAATAGGCTCTTTTTTTTTGACCAAGAACAGAAGGTGGTAGAGGCTCAGCTAGTTTATGCTGAAATGCTAAGTGAATATAAAATTATTTTTATTTATCTATCAAACAGGCAATCACCCAATATACGTTACATTCATATTTTACTTATATAAGTTAATTGTATTCGCATAATTATTTTCCTTGCTAAATCTGAACAATTTGGTAGGATGTAAAAAATATATACTATATCACATGGGTTTACTAGTTTACTCATACGCCATATAGGTGCATTATGTTGCAGATTCGATCTCGCAATTGTATATTAAAGTTTTATCGTTATTATCTCGTATTTCAACATAGGGTACCATTTAAAGATTCTTTTGGATAAACAGATGCGTACAATCAATTCATTGTATCAATTTATACAGAAATATAAAATCATTGAATTTTCTATGAGAATGTAGTGAGTTTATGTTCAATAAGCATGCAACATGAAAATAATTATGTGTGAACCTCGGTGATGGAAGTTGAAGTTTCCAAGCAATATAGTTTAAGAACCTATGTTGAGTTGATTCAATTTTTCTCGAATAAATGTCATAATGAGGCGACCAAACTGGAGAAGCGTATAATAAAATTGATCTCACTAACAAAAAATATAGTCTTTAAAATGGAAGGATATTTGAATTCACTGGTCATTCTCCCAAGTAGTTGATTGGCTTTATTAACGATATAATTAATATGTTTATCAAATTTCAAAATAGGATCAAAAATAACTCCAAGATTGTTATATTCATAGAGACTCGAGAATATGATTGTCAAGAGAATAACGATAAACTATTTGCGACCTACACCTGGAAAATCTCACTATTTTACATTTATCGATATTCAAGGATATTTTATTGAAATTACACCATATCATTAGTGAGTTCAAACATTCTTGAAGTTCACAATAGTCTTTCAATGATTTTATTTCTCTATAAATCTTAATATTTTCAAAAAGAGCCAGCTTCTGGATGTACGCTGTTGCCAAAACAAAGCATTACAAAGTTTGAAAAAACAGTCCTCTGAAAAATTCTGAATAGAAATTAGTGATTGTTAAGTAGCATAGAAGATATGTAATTAGAAAACGTGCTTGAAAGCAAAAACGTATAAAAATTGTACCAAGCATACAACATTGTCCTCTTCGAATTGGTAAAGATTCTTACAGTCAACATCTCATCTATCTTGTAAATTCTTTTAGTTGGCTGCATCTGCATGTGGTAAAAACAACCAATGCAACCTTACTTTTCAAACGTGAGTCTGCTACTGAGGTCCCTCCAAAATTTTGGTGCAAGTGCTCAATCTAGAGAGTAAATGCTAAACTTTATTCATACCCATTTTGAGCATTTGCTTGCCAGTTGAAAGTACGCTCATAAGGTGTAAGTGCTCAGACACTGAGCAATTGCTCACCCACTGTATTCATACTGTAATTGAGAAGGTGCTCTGAAACTCAGAGCAGAGTTATTGCTTTCTTTTAGTCATAACATACTAAGGGTCTCCCAATCAGAGGAACAGCAATCCATTGATACCCTGAGCCACCTCTCCCGATGTATCGAAAATTTTTACCATACCATAAAATTGTTTCCCGAATCCAACGTACGTTACAATATTTCTTGATGAGTTATTTATCTGTAAGTTAAATGGCATTGTTAATTATTATGCTATGTTGCAAATACACAGTATTGAAATAGTATTATTTTATTCTCTAAAGAGAGCAAGATGTTATATACAAGCCAGTAAATAGTGAATAGTTTTATTTCAATATACCAGTAAAATGTTCATAACCAAAAACAACTAAAGCATGGGATTGAAAATGAATTTATTTGTGATAAGACTTTCCATTGTTTCAGCATTGTTATCACTGATTTTTATGTAAAAAAAAGTTGTGAAAACATCTTAAAGCAAAATATGCTGTAGTTTGATATTTTTTTTTGTTGAAATTATCTCTAATAATGAATTTAAATGACAAAAAACTTGACGTTACAAGAAACAAATGTGACCAATGCTGTTTGTTCTGGTTGTTATTTTTTGTTACTAAATAGGGCTGATGAGTAGCATACCATCTGTTTTGCAGGTATGAATCTGTCATTATTCCTTGGGAAGAAGGAAGGTTGCTGTATGATGTGAGCCCCAAAAAGCCAAAAAAGAACAAAGCTCTTGGGAAACCTTTGCAACAGACAAAAGCAAATCGCCCCATGCGCACATCACAATTGTACATGCAAGACAACAATGGCATGTACCTTCGCCTTTACAACCAGCGCTTTGAGACTATAAAAAATTTAGCTAGCAAGAAACAATCCTCCACAAAACCAGCTGTGGTTAACTCGGCCACAAGGAACACTAAACTTCCCCCGGTTCTAGCTGAAAGTGGAATTAATTATGAAGCTCCACTTACTCCAATAGAAGTAGTCATGAAAAGAGCTGAACGTATAGCAAAGGAAAAGCAGAAAACAGTGCAGGTAATTCGGTCTCTTATGTATTTGATGTATATCCGCCGCATGTTTCACATCAGTAAGAACAAAATCTATTTTCAGTGGTGATTTGAGGGAAATTCATTAATATTGAAAAGTATGCATTTTTGTTACTAATGTTTTCTTTACATTAAAACAAAATATGCAATTGAGAGATGATTTTGTGTAGAAAAAGACTTCATGAAACTATATTATGATATTAAGAAACTCTCGAATTTAGTAAAATATTATTAGTCTATTAAAGCAATAAATATTATTTATGGATTGGAAAGGATTTTCAGAAGTTTTATGTAATATTTGTATGCTTTTTTTATATGAATTTAATATTTGTATGCTTTTTAGTTGGTTATTAAAGAACTGATTGTTTACAATCAAAAATAACGTCATAAGCAACACATTGTTATCTCCTGAGTTTATTGATGTGTTTATTTGAACTTGTGTGATAAATACTTTGGAAGTTCTATACTAAATCTTTAATAGACGTTAGAATGATATATATGTCCGTGTTGAAGTTTCCGAGGTTCCCAAGTAGTTCTAAGCTTGTTTTGGATTGCCTATTAGATGAAATGCAATGTAAATGATGATAATAAAGTCATGTGATTCACATCATTTTTGTCATTTGTGCTGTGATGATGTTTCCATGGAGCTAAATTCGTAGGCTCAGCTGTTGTCAGAACAAAGGAGACTGCAGCAGCAGAAGCAGCAACAACTGCTGCAACAGCAGCAGCAGCAACAACAACAGCAACAGCAACAGCAAGCTGCTTTGGGAGGTGCCGTGCAGGTGAAAACAGGCATGTCGTCACCTCAGCAGATGTCTCTTGGATCAATGGTGACATCGGCTACTGCGACAAGCTCTTCACCACAGGCAGTGGTTGTTGGCATCAATCAATCACAAGTAAGGAAAAAAACAGTTATTATTGTCCTCGTTGTTTTGAATGCTGAATCATAATGTGCAGACATAAATGTGTTTTATGGTTTACTAGTTCAGTAACTGTTTTTGTATTAATCAGGAAGAAGATATTCAAAAATCTCTGCTGAAATGTTAGATTATTCATCCATTGTGTGTGTTACATATGAACCCAGCTAGTTTATACAGTAATATTTAATTTGCACCATTTTGATTATCTGATGCATACAGAAAAATAACAATTATGACTTTTTTATGCAAAACTTCAATTTAAAGACAATTCAAATTTATATTTAGTGGATTAATACATAATCGTTAGTTTTTTGGTATTACTTGATGTTTATGCCCCTCAGGCATTTTTGGATGTTTTATTTCCATATATACAGTAAAACCTGTGTAAAATGGAACCTCTGTAAGATGGAAATATGGAAATGTTCTATCCTCGACAAAAAATCTGCAAACATAAAAGTTTTTTTATATGTGAAAATGACCTCGTGAAGCCTGAAACCTGTCTAACGTGGAAACTTAATGGTTTTTGGACAACATAGAGTGATTATTATTTATTTATTAATGGTGGCAGCAACAAACTGTTGTACACATATTTAAAAACGGTGTAATACAGTTATATAATAAATCACTTTCATAGAGTAACAATGTTATAATTAAATGACAAATAGTCCATGTATACATGGCTAAGACGGAAATTTAGGTTTAAAATTCCGACTAACTTGTTTGATTCAAACCAGTTCAGATGAACAATGCCAGCTGTTGGATGTGTTACTGATATAATTCTTTCTTTCATTCAAGTGAACTCAGCTTGAAAACTTTTGGTTTGGACTGTTCGTTACTAGGAAATCTCTGTCTTTTATTGCGAAATTGGCCAAACCGATAATGGTGCTGATAGGCGTTACAGGAACCTTAGATTACGTAGTAATCACAAAGGATGACCTTACAAAACATAAGCAAAGATATTGAATTGGCTACTCAGAAATTCTGTAGTGAATTTTGTCGTAAATATTATTTGAAGCAAGTAACATTAGAATCTATGAAATCACATAAAAAAAGGTAATTTCCTTATGTCATAACATAAAATTAATGTCCATACGAAAAGACTTTGTTCTAAAGTGAAAAGATGAAAATGACAATTCATTAAATCCGCCCCTAGTGATAAATTATGCTTTGTTTTCATTATTTTGTTTCACTAACATTACTAAATTAAAAATTCATTTCTTAAGTTATAAAGTTTTGTTTTTTTTGGCAACCATCCATACTTGTCAAGACGAAAACTTATTTAAGGAACTGTCAGGTTCTGTCTTAGGTTTTACTATACCTATATCTTCTGTTTTTTAAACTTTTAGGAAATGGTGGCTAATCAAGTTCGCGCTGTCACTAGTTCCTCTGGTTCTGTCGTCACTGTTGCTAATCTAAATCCAACTCAGGTTCAAGTGGCAGCACAACGACTAGCAACTGTGAGCTTACCTTCTCAAACTGTTCCTGTTACTACTCCAACCAAAAGTAAGTGATTTTCCTTTAAAGTGTCTCGAAATATTTTAATTTGTAAAAAATTCATTCACTTTGAATATAAACAGAAAAGTGGATATATAAGGGCTACTCATTGCTGGCCATCTTACCTCTATATCCACTTCTTGTAATTGTGAAGTGAATATATTGTATTGTCAGATTTAATTTAGCTTTATATATATATATATATATATATATATATATATATATATATATATATATATACACACACACACATAAATATATTTATTACAAAACAATGCAAGAAAACATTGCGTGTAACTTACAATTTACTAGTTACATGTGAAGTACGTTCTTCAATATCTTATGATATTTGGTGTACTAATAGCTGTTTCAGGTGGAACTGTGACTGCTAATAAAGCAATGAGTGTTCAGATATTGCGACAGTTGCGTCAGCAGCAAACACAACTCCAACAGCAGCAGCTTCAACAGCAACAACAGCAACAGCAGCAGCAACAACAACAACAGCAGCAACAACAACCACAGCAGCAACAGCAACAACCACCACCACAACAACAGCAGCAGCCGCAGCAACAGCAACATCGTTTAACACCCCAACAGCAATTGAAGGTTCTGCAAGCTGCTCAGGCATCAGGACAAACTATTGCACCTGGACAAAAGGTCTCAGTGGCTATGACGTCAAGTGGTGTTGGAGGTGTCACAGCTGTTCAAGTGTCCCAGGCTGCTGCACAGAGGGCACAACAGGTTTGTAAAGTGTGCCATTTTTCATTATTAGTAAATTTTGGATTTTTAGACTAAATCTAAAAGATGATTTTTAGATTTTAAAAGAAGCTTGTGTAATTTTAAAAATAGGCAGTATAAATTGATGCGAAAATACTTTTTCATACTCATTTTATTTTATTTTAAGGTGTTTTATTAAAATCAGATTAAAATTTTATATTTTATTTACCTGAAAATTAGTTGGTTTCTTTCTTAATTATCTCACGTGAAAAATATGAGGTGACCATATTTTTTACAGATCAAGCTTAGTTAGGTAGAATCCATGCTTTTACGTTGCCTCTCCAAGTCAAGAAACATGAACACTAAGTGACAATTAGCTACAATTGCAATAAGAAAAACATGTGTTTATTCATCTTTTTTGTATCTAGCGTGGATTTGCTAGGTGATTCATATTTTGTATGGGCAGCTAAAATGAGAATGGGATTGTAGTAAGTGAAACAAAAAGGAAAAAGGAATAAAAATCACTGCCAAGATTTTGTTTCATGAATGACAGACTTACATTTGACTCCCATGACTAAATCTGTGTTTTGCCAGACTTCGAAATGAAATAAATTCAATTGATTTCGTTCTAACCTGTCCAACCGAGAGACAGTGATAAAAGATACACCTAGCAAAAAATTCACTAATGTTGGAAACTTTACCACCCTCTTACACCATCTTAACCACATTTCTAACAGAAGTATCAAGATATATGGGTTTGCAGTTCACAGTTAAATCACACAAACATTAACTGATATGAATTTCAAGTTAATAATTATCAAGTAAAATTAATCTTCCAAGTTTATGAAAATTTCCAAGGATTGTTTTCAATGGTCGTTTTATTTTTTTATTTTGATTGAAGAGGCTAATTAACTGCCCAACCGAAAGTAAAACTTTTTCATTTAAAATTATTTTATTTTCTTTCCTGGGTTTAACATGTTTTACTACGTTATCTAACCATGTTGTTAGAAGTGTATTTGTTGTGGGTTGTTAAAGTTAATTTGGAGGTAGAGGAAAAGCATTTTGTGAATTTTTCTAAGAGTTTTTCACAGTTTTAAACCCTCCTAGATCTCCAGAGTTGATTTTGGGTGCTAGTCATTGGTTTCTCTGTGGCATAAGCAAAGTGATTTTTACAACAATAGTACCTTTCTTGTTGTTGAAATGTGAAACAAGTATTTCTTTGATCCAACCACAGCAGACCATATCAATTTTAATAAATTATGATAGCAATGACAGGCTGATTTAGTAGCAGCTTTTCAACTAGTGAACTAGTTGTTTGTAAATTCATGTGGTGTGGTGAACATGGTAGTTTTGTTATAAGTATTCAATGCTTATGACTAGGATATGTTTGGAGTCTTTTAGTTAAATATTTAATTAGTAAGTAGAAAAGTTTATTAGGAAAGACAGAATCC
Source organism: Gryllus bimaculatus (assembly GCA_017312745.1). Lineage (NCBI taxonomy): Eukaryota > Metazoa > Arthropoda > Insecta > Orthoptera > Gryllidae > Gryllus > Gryllus bimaculatus. The sequence continues at coordinate 65,049 of BOPP01000112.1, read as the reverse complement.
TTAGTGTAAGTGTACTTTTCTTTCAGTTGATGAATATGAATATGAAGCAAGTTGCCGTTGCCACTGCTGCCGCTGCTTCCGCAAGTGGAAAGCAAGGTGTGTCGCGTGTGACAGACTCTGAAGTGGCTGCTCTCATTAAACAACAACAGCTGGTTGCCGCCCAAAGAAAAGGTCAGCAGTTACACGTGGCATCTCAACCTGGCCTTTCACAAGCTCAGGCTCATCTTTTAGCTCAAGCAGGAATACAGGTATGGAAAAAATGGAGAAGTATGTTCTAGGTCTATATGTATATTTCTAATTTTCAGACTGAAATGTGAATAAATATCAGAAATTTGGGCTTTGATATTGTATTACATATCCTAGTAAGTAATTGTTTGTGGTTATAAAGTTGTGAAAAGTTGTCCTGGATAGCTGAGATCTCTAAAAGTGAAGGATCGTGGCTGCCTTGGCTTGAAGGGTCATGGGTTAGAATCCTGCACCAGGCATGGATGTTTGTGTGTGTTCCCTTTACCCTTGCCCTGAAAGATATAAACCAACTTTAAAAAATTACAATAGTCATTACATGACCAGAGTAGTTACAAAGATACCTTACATAAATTAAAGTAATGAGAAATGTAAAGATTGTTTTTGTTTTTAACATTATTTGATCATTTGTAGCATGCAAAATTAAAATATTTTCATTAATTTCATCAAATACATTCTATTTTGAAATGTGTTCCTGATAATTTTCTTGTTTGTTGAGTAATTGGAACATACTATATGCCGTAGGAGGAATATATAGACGGCGACAACATCCGATGCACGAGAACCTCGGCATCAGACCTCCGAAAAGTTATTTGAGAAGATGGTTATGGGTATGTGAACCTGAAGATACCAGTCATTAATTTTTGGAGATTTCAACTTTCCTACAATTATGGACCGCAAACGGTGGGAGCTACTCCTCACAGCAGAAATTGAGAAGAGAAATTTATTAGATAACCTATACGTAGACTCAAATTCTCTGTTAGATGGTATCTTGAGCCAACTAGATACAGAGTAATCAAACTCTTGCAAGTTCTAGATTTAGTATTAAACAATGATTGAAATATCATTAATCATTCCCGCATGCTAGAAGGCGCCAAGTATTGGTCAAAGTTGTCGATTTAGGAGTGATTATGAGCATGTGGTTGATGACAGCAGGAACTCGCCGCGATGTGAAGAAATAGGGTGTCTCTAATAACTCGCGCCAGTCTCTAACGACGCAATTTCTTTCCGGAGCGAGATTGATACAACCGGGATAATGTATGTCACCTCTTACGCTGAACACCAAGGCATTACTAAATCAGAATATTAATGAAGAACTGAAACCAACAATGTTGAAACTAATTATGAGAGAGGTTTCGTGAAAGCGTCTTTAGGTCTTTTAAATCCTTAGCTCACCACGACATCAAGAATAGGAAAACAATTTAAACAAACTTTGGATTATATATGACATCATAAACAAAGCAGACGCTAAACGACAATGCATGGGTAAATATAAAAGAACGGACACACATGAAAATTAGCAAACACGCATCTATGAAACGTTTCAACAATGCTCGAAGTGTGAAACATGTACAAACGCGCTAAGAAAAAATGTTCACGGATGGTGGCAAAAGACTTTTTCTACATCCGAAGACAATACAATTGTTAAAAACTGGTCCTCCTATGATTATCACGAATGGATGACTTCTGTAATAACCGACCCACAACGTGAAATTGCGGAATGTTTTTCTAATGATTTCGGAAAGATATATACTGTTGAACCAGAAGGTCCACTGCCGACTGTTGAAGAGAGATGTACCGAAATTATTGAAAATATAGAATTTTCAAATATTGAAACTGCCCAAATAATGTGCCGACTGAATGCAAACTCATCCACCGGACCTGATGGTATTCCAACCTGTATCTGAAAAATTGTAATTTACAACTTGCTCCCTTACTAAATAAAATATCCAAGCAATCCTTAGAATTAGGGAAATTACCCACTGAATGGTAAAAAGCTGTTATCACACCGGTTTTCAAGAAAGGAGACAAAAAGTTACCCCAAAGCTACAGACCAATAAGTCTGACAAGCACAGTGTGCAAAGTCATGGAAAGGGTATTTGTCCACGGCTTCTTGATCATGCATTTGGAAATAATATCATCCCTAAACGACCAGTCGACATCATATATCTGGATTATGCTAAAGCTTTCGATAAAGTTCCACATCAATGTCTCATACACAAACTCTCATCTTTGGGTATACGAGGCAAGCTATTGAAGTGGATCCAGGAATATTTATCAGGCAGGACATTCCAGGTGACCATTGGAAATACACTGTCGATACCTCGTGCTGTTACAAGTGTTGTACCCCAAGGTTCAGTTCTAGGCCCGACATTATTCATCTTGTATACTTGCGACCAAGGTAATGAACTATCCTCGTGTTGGAATTGCTATGCGGACGACACCAAAATTTTCTCTAATCCATTAATAAACTATCAGACGTTACAAAATGACCTCAACAAAGTGGTGAGATGGTCTGAGTCCTGGTTATTACCTTTGAATGCACTGTCCTTCATTTAGGAAGTAATAACCCAAATATTGATTATACTGTTGGAAATCACATCCTCAACTCTATGACAGAACAAAATGATCTTGGCGTTATGATCACTCAAAATCTGAAATGGGATAACCAAGTGTTTACCATTACTTAAAAAGCCACGACTTAAAAAAGCCAATAAGCTACTATACCTGATTAGAAAGACATTCTCAACATTACGTCCATCTGTGGTGAAACTGATCTACACCGCATATATCAGACATATACTAGAGTATGCTAATGTGGTTTGGTCCCCCTATTATCAGAAAGATAAAAAACATATTGAAAAAGTACTAAGGCAGATTACAAAGATCCCTAGAGAACTACATCAACTTGATTATGAAGGAAAATGCAGAGAAATGTCTCTTCTAACATTAGAACAGAGAAGATGTAGAAATGATATTGTAGAAACGTTTAAGATCCTGAAAGGATTTTATAACGTTCCTGAATTCAACAACTTTTTCATTAAAGCCACGGAGTCTAGACTTAGAGGACACACGTTGAAACTGGTAAAAGAGAGGACAAGGACAGGACAACGTTCCCATTTTATTGTGAACCGAGTGGTAAATACATGGAATACACTTCCCGCACTTTGTATACAAAAGGAAACTCTGAGCGCCTTTAAGGATTGTCTGGATAGTCAATTTTTTGTGATCAATTGAATGATGATAAAATATATATATATATATAAATATATAAATATATAAAAATATAAAAAATAATAAAATATAAATATATAAAAATATAAAAATATAAAAATATGTGTGTGTATGTGTAAATGTGTATATATGTCCACAAGTGTTATTAGCTGTGATTTGTAATTGTGATCTAATTATAACTGTGTTACTCTATGAAAATTATTTATTATATAACTTTTATTTTACACCGATGTAATGATATGTGTACAACAGCTTGTTGCTGCCACCATTAATAAATTAATAATAATAATAATGATGGTTCCTTCCAGTAATATACAAATAAAAGTGTGCGGAATTGCCCAGCACGGTGTCAATTTTAAAGCCAACTTTGTTTGGGTGGTGTACAAGAATGGTGCAGTATAATGAATTAGTTTTGTGCTGTCGGACTTCTCTTGCTCAGCTTCTTCCAGCAGAATGTGAGAACAAGTTGGTCGATTGTCAGTGACGTATTAAAAGAGTGAGCAATGAACATTATCACCTCTTACAACAAATCAGAAATGCTGATGAGACTCCTGTTTACTTTGACGTGCCGTCCAGCACAACAGTTGATGAGAAAAAGTACCAAAAGTGTATTGGTTCATACTATCGGTAATGAGAAATCATGTGATGTAAGTTCTTTGTGATGGAACTAAGATGCAACCCTATGCCATCCGTAACCATAAAACAATGGTAAAAGAAAAGCTGCTGCCCATTGTCATATTTCGTTTGGGTGTCATTTTGTTGCAGCAAAAAAGGGTGGATGACCAATGAGCCGGTTTTGGCCACAGTCTGGAACAGGTGCTTTTATAAAGAAACTTGATAACTGATTCTTGATGCAGTCAAGGGGCATTTCACATCATCAATGAAAGAAGAAATTCTTAAAGTGAACACCAACATTGTCATTATTCTAGAAGGAATTACTTTGAAACTGCGAATGTTAGTTGTGATCATGAATAAACCATTTCAAGGCCATTTGAAACAGCTGAACAACAGTTGGTTACTTCAAGGTCAAGCCTTGACCCCTTCCGTGAAGTTAAAGAAGTCTTGAAGCCTCACTGTCTCTTATTTCAGAATGGATCTGGTCTGCTTGGACTTGCATATCTAGTGAATCAGTTATAAACAGCTTTAAGAAGAGTTGTGTAACAAATGCTTTAAATGGGAGTGAAGACAATCTAATTTGGGAGGAAGAGCCTAATCACAATGACAATGGCAGTTCCACCGCAGATTCTATGGACCATTCCTGTTAGAAAGATTGTTAATCTGACCAAATGAGGTCTGAATTTGCAAATGTAGATGTTTCTAGTATGTGCTTTACATGTTATCCTTCATTCCTCTTCTTAAAATGGGGGATCATCTTGGATTTGGATATGCAAGTTGGAATTCGTTTACTTATTTTAATTACAGTTAATCCAATGGAATAAAGCCAATTACAGGATTGTAGGATCTCATAATTATAGTGACATCACTATGTTGATGTTCAAGCTCCTGATTAGATGAAACTATCAACAGCTAATACCTGCCAGGGGCAGAGTTGAAAAAATTGCAGAATAGGTCTTTGCTTTTAGATGCGTCTTCTGAGAGAACTCTAGTTTTTTATGTACATAGTAAAAGATTAAAATCCTTCCAAAATAATCTTTTAGAATGCTTTCACCATATTATGGATTACCAGATCCATTTATAGATAAGTAGTACCAATTGATATTGGGGAAGTGATATTTCCACATCACTCCCTCTGCAGAATCATTGACCAAAAGGTTGTCCATCGTTTTAGAATATCCAACACTAGTTTCATAACTGGAAGTAACTCAGCCACTGCCTGGGGAAGAATCCAAGTGGCTGACTGCTCTGATTGGTTTTCCAAAGCTCATTAATACTAGGCAAAAGCTGTAGAAATAGCCTAACAAATGAACCATGGAAGATGCACAATCTTTCCTTCCTCATTTCCTTGTCCCCAACTCGCCCTTTACACCCACGTCCTGTAATCTACCAAAAAGGTTTTTTTTAATTTATTTTATTTTTTTTATTTAAGGTTGTATCAACTACTAGGTTGTTAGCGACCACTATTGCGTGTTTCAGTATGGTAACTATGAGGATGACACGATATGATGATGATAGGGGTGTGAAAGAACGAACACAATACAACAATACCCAAGGCAGGACTCGAACCAGTGATCCTTCGGTCTGAGATGGCTATGGCACTACTGCCTTAGCAATCTCGGCCATCTAGACCGGCAAAGATCTTTTTGTTCAGCTAAACCTGTTCTTAAAATTCAGGTCTTTACAAAAGGTCATATTTGATTTTTTTTATTTTGAGTAGTTAAGCATAATTTTAGAAATTGGGATGCAAATTCTTCGCTCTTTGGCTAGAATTATTAAAAAGTTATCAGTGTGTATTGCAACAGAGCTGCATGCTGCACCGCAACATGGTAGTGACACAATTCTGAGAATTGTATCTCATTATTGGAAAATGTTACAGCTGTATGAAATTCACTTTTAATTGTGGAATTTGTGTTAATATTTTAGCTATAAAAGAATTGCATTTTCACAATTTATGTTCTATGATTTGCAATGCATTTTACAAATGATGACTGATATATGTTAATAAAGATAGAATTTGCTGTTTAATAATATTATGTAACGGTTTCTAAGGATGAGGAAGTAAATGCTGTTTTAGCACTTCTAGTTATGTAAGAAATTAATAAAATTCGTTTTTAATTGTTTCTTTAAACTACTTACTAATCAATCAATTTTAAAATTATTAAATCTTGTCATTAAAATTTATTTATGCAGATGCAACAGCAAGCTGGGACATCTGGACAAACTCGAGTGGCAACTCTTGTGAAGGCTGTGTCAGCCCCAGGCACAGCTCAGAGTGTGACCATTCCAGTCACTGGTATTACTGGCATGACATTGCCCCAAATGAAAGCCACTCTCTCTCCAGGCACAAAAGGTACAACGCCTCAACAGATACGCCAGTTGTCTTTGCATCCCCAAATACTGCAGCAACGAAAACTTCCTATGCAGAAAGTTGCTCAGCTCACTCAGGTAAGATTTGTTACACGCTACAAGATATTTCTTTTGATTATGTAATATTAACTTCTTTCAGAACATTTTTTCATCCGCCTTAAATATTAACATATACTCATTTCTTTTACACTTGCAAAAAAATGAAACAGAACATGCTATTAAAATTTCACAAACACTATGAAATAAATCATGAATATATTCAGAATTTTAAAACTAACAAATAATCCTACACAAATATTTTTCTGTTGCATCTGACTGTAGATGCTATATAATATTTACCCCATACTTTAGCCCTTAGTGGGTGGTTGAAGGCTGTAATATGTCCCAGCAGAGTCTGGTTGTGATGAAAACAGGGCACATGTGGAGAGGAATTGGTACTTGGATTGAGAAATGGGATTAGGTTTAGAGGAGATGGAATATAGGTTTGAAATGGGATTGAGGATTGAGAAAGTAAGGAATGTGAAAGGGATGGGTTTTTGGCAGGAGACTACGTGGAAGTAGAATTCATGTTGTGTTGTGCCAGCTCACTACTGGGGAAAGATGTTTTCCAGCAAGTTTCATGTGAAAATCAAGTTTATAGATGGCAAGAGTATACTCAACAACTGTATGAAAGGAATCCTAATATTAATAAACATTTCTTTAGAAGAAGTTTAGAAGAAGAACCTACATAATAAAAGTAGTCATCTTAAACAGTTAAAGAATGGTAAATCTTCCAGGGCAGATGACATATCCATCGAACTGATAAAAAATGCGGGTGGATTCAATTGTGGAAAAAATATTAGAACTTTGCAATTTGAAATGGAGAAAGGAGAAGTGGCCACTTGAATGGAAGAGAACTATTTTCATTCCAATACCAAGGAATAAACACGGTTAGGAATGAGTTCACTATGGGACAATAGCATTGATAGTCCATGTAAGCAAGATAATACGTAAAATAATAAACATAAGACTTAAGCCCTTTAGGGAAAGAGAATTGTCAGTAGAACAAGCTGGGTTCAGGAAGGGCTGAGGAACCAAGAACCAGATAGTAAATCTTTGATGGACAATGGAAGAGAGTAGAGAATCCCATAGTAAAATGAACAAATGGTTTTTGGATAACCTAAATAAATATGGCCATACTAGGGTGTAAAGTAACTGTTAATGCAATTCGATAGTGATCAAGAAGCAAGAGTTTAAATAGAAGAAACCACTGTATGTTTCACTGTCAGCAGAGTCAGACAAGGATGTATCCTCTCCAGAACTATTCAATTTACATGCAGTGTAAATGTCATGTATGTCATAGGAGAAGCTAAACTGGATGAAATGAACATTGGCATAAGATTTGGGGATGCTGAATTAGGAATATTCGTTATGCAGATGACACTACAATAATGGTAAAATGCAAGAAAGAACTAGAAAAGCAATTACAGAAAGTAATAGAATAAAGTCAGAAATCAGGACTCAAGCTGGAAAAGAAAGGGAAGAAAGAAGGGGAAAAAACAGCAATAACAACATTGTCAGGACAGGAAGAGCAAATGCAGATAAATGATGAGATAAAATCAACAGATAAAGTTAAGTGTTTGGGAGTAACCATAACGAAAGATAGACATTGCATCGAAGAAATAAAAAGAATTCTTTGGAGAATGGCATCCAAGAAAAAATGTAATATATTTCTCAAAGGCTGGGTTATCAATAAATACCAAAATCAAGCTAACTCAAACCGTGATATTCCCTGTTGTCTATATGGCTCTGAGGTGGGACTCTTACGATATACTGTCAGAAGGAAATGAGGTGTTGGAGAAAATGACAGAAAATCCATTGGACACACAAAAGAACCAACCTATTTTTGACAAAGTGAAGCCTAGATGCTCTTTATAAGACAGAACCCTCAAACAAATCTCTTAGTCTTTGAATACATTGCAAGGAGATTGGAATCCCTGGAAAAGGCAACGATGTAAAGATAAGAACCAGAAGACATGGAAGATGGAAAATGAGTTGGGCACTACAGATATTGTGAGCTAACAGCCAATTATAAAAATGTTAACACCATGTTAAAACATCAGAAAATAGTTAAATAAAAAGGAGACACCAGATCAGAGTTTGTTAAGAAAACTGTTCCTTAAACATATACTATTTAGTCACTGCTGCATCTCTTGTTGCATTTTTTCCAACATATATTTTCTCACAACAGATATTAAAAGAAAATAGTTTTTCTCTTTAACACTGAGTGTTTACACAATCAAATGAAATGGAGTCTGCTAATTATATCTTGAAACACTTAGGGGAAAGAGAACTGTACATGGTACTTATAATACTTTATCTGCGTCATTGTCACTTGAGTTTCTGAAGAGACAACTTCATCAATAAGCGTACTAAAGTTTTAAAAAGTTAATAGGGACTTTAGGTAGAGCATTGCATACAGTAATTGACTGCAACCTCTCCACCAAGGTGAAGCCGACCAAGATATTTTGCACAAACATTTAGGTCAATATAGAAAAAGTTCCAGACCGTGGTAGCAATATCATCTATATTATTTGAGTAGTATATATTGCGGCTCTCACACGCAACCAATCTTTAAAAATGAGGTCTCTAAATAAAGAGAATTTCGTGGAGATATGATGAATTGCATTTCAACTTTATATATATTCACATCAAATGCAACCGGCAGCACATGGCTCCATTGTCAAAGTCTGTGTTGTTAAATATCTTCTTAAGAAAGTGCTGTAGAGCCTTAAAACCTGGAATTTTGAGGCCAAAGGCCTCAGAGAAATGTTTCCCATACTGTAATCTGCAGAATGAGATATATTTTGACACCCTACTACTTTTTTCCTGGTTCTGCACTTTTCAATACTGCCCAATACCCAGAGACCATCTTTTTTGTGAGGTCTCGCTTAAAAGGCTTAGATTCCTCCATCGTATGTTTACACTTTTTGTGTTCACTGTGGTTTGCGCCGACTGATGAGGTTTATTTGCATGATCATTAATTCAACATTTGCTTTCGCAGCAACAACCAGAAATACTATAATATCATCTACCTGGACTTCTCCAAAACTTACGACAAGGTACTACACTGACACAAACTTGCTCACACTTGCTAACTTTGGCATAAGGGGGATGCTTTTGCATTTGATACAGTCTTTTCTTGAGGATTGCCATTTTTCCATGAGAATTAGAGAAAATATGTCTTCACTGAAGAGAATCAGCAGTGGAGTTCCCCAGTGCTTGGAATTGGGACCAATCTTATTCATCTTGTGTACCAGCGACCTGCGGAACAGTATGCTCTCCCACTTCAAGATGAGAGCAGATGACACCAAATTCTACACTAACCCTCTGGTGAATCATCTTTACCTTCAAGAGGATTGAATAGTGTTTATGAGTGGTCGAGAGTTTGGATGTTACCCCTGAATGAAACGAAATATATGGTCATGCATATTGAAAGATCCAACCCAAAGCGAAATTACCAAATAGGCAGAAGGAACTCGTCTGAAATCAAGGTCATGAAGGATCAAGCAACCTCAAATGGGAAAACCACATGAGTAACTGCGCAAAAAAAAAAGGCTAACAAGTCTCTGCCTAGCTGTAAACTCATATTGAAAATTATACACTGATATAAAATTTAAGGTGTTGGTTTGCTAAGATTGCCAATATGTAAACATCATTTGAGTAACATTCCCATGAACCAAAGTGAAGACTAAGCGTACTGAATTGTTTTTAATGGTAACAAATGGTATTTAGTTCTCAGAGGTAAAAAATGTTAGTTTTATTATTTTTTGGTTCAGAGTTGCTGTTCTTCAGGCACGTAAGAACATGCGAGAGTTCTGACATGGATACACTAGTGTATGCTAAATTTAAAATGTCACATCTTCTTGATTCACATTTGTTTGACCAGAGCATCAACTACTAATATGTATATTCAAGTATGTTATATAATTATATTATTAAATAAATATAACAAGTAATGTATATGTAGATAATTATATATATACAGAGTAATGCCCCTAACTTGATATTGCTTCATGGGAATATTGAGCTGGTGCATGCACAGAGGGTTGAAAGTGCAGTCAATTGCTGTATTAAAATCTCTAACATTAACTATTCTCTTTTAAACAGTTGCATTTGCTGTTTTATTTTTAATGTTATGGCTACAGTAAATGAACCTACCTTTGAGTTGCAGTAGTAAAATCACGTTCTAATAACAGGTTTATAAGAGGGGGATCTGAAAATTGTCACAAAGATTTTCCACTCACACAAAATTAGGTAAGTTCTTAAGAAGGGAAGTGGGAAGGAATTTATGTTTGCTGATTTAAAAATGTGCCTCTTTTGTAGATGGATTTTTTTTCCTTCTTCATTTTTGTCAGACGAACTTCTCTTCTTGCATTTTGTTTGCTATGTGTGTGTTTTTGAGACTTGCCTCATGTATGCGGGTAATTCAACTTTCAATCTAGGTCTTTGAGACATAATTTCTTTGGTAGTTTCATCAACATGTTAAAAGAAATTTCTTCCGATCACTAAGATTAGTAATAGTGAAAAGTAGTAATAATGAAGAAACTAGAGATAAAGGATTAAGACTAATACCAATGGTGGGGGAGGAGTTCATTGTTTAGTACTTTTATTATTAGAATCTTTCTTAACCCTAAATTATAATGCATCTTTCAATGCTTATTGAATGTTTACAAATGGTTCAAAACTATCTATCTATTTAGCGGTTTTTTACAGCCTTGGCCGTTTTCCGCATCCCAATTTCCATGCCTCTTTATCCCAAACATCGTTTTCTTCCATTCTCTTTTTTCCATGGCTTCAGTTATTCGCATGTTCCATGTCTTCTCAGTCTTCCCTGTAATTTCTTCGATTTGTAATCACTCCAAATTTTTGAGGAAGTTATTTTTCTCGATTTCAACCTCCTCATATGTCCATACATTTTAGTTTGTTCATTTCGCTGTATTCGTCAAGTTGTCGCACTTTCATTTTATTTTCTTATTTTATCTTAACAGAGAAGTTTAAACATCTTCCGCAGAACATCATTTCTGGTTGATTGAAATTTGTCTTTCAATTTTTTTGATAGTGTCCAGACTTCTGCCCCATAGAGTGTGGTATCTCTGATGAACGTGCTATATGATCGTTTCTTTGTTTTCATTAGAGATAATTGATTCCATAGCAACTGGTTCAACTGCTCTATCGCTATTTTCCTCTATATTTTTATTTTCACACTCCTGTCGTCTCTACCCATCTGTGTTGTGTGACCTCAATACTTATTTGTGTTTTACTTTATTTATTCCTATAACTAGTTTCTAATATGGGGATCTACCATCCACCACCATATATTCAGTTTTTGTGTAACATTTATTCCATCCCCCATTTTTCATACTCGTCTATAATTTCTGAACATATCAAGGATACATCGTTCATCTTCATCCATTATCCACCTGGATTTGCAAAAGTGATAACAATGTTTCATCACCTATTTTCACACCCATGCCTTTGCACTTCTCTTTCCATTCTTTTAGGCTTTTCAATGATTATCTTAAACAGGGTTGAGATATACAGCACCTTGCGTAATCCTTTATTTTACTGGGAAGTTGTGTGATAGACATCTTCACTTTATTGATTTTGTTATTTATAAAGTTGTTTGACTCATTATGTTGTTTTGTATTCTTTTTTCTTCCATTGCCCCCCATACTTCTTTTACTGGTACAATTATCCATAAGTCTTTTGAGGTCAATAAATATTGAATTCCTTCCTCGCTTCAATTGTTTCTTCCATCAGTTTGTTTGAACAGAAAATATTTGTCATACCGATCTTCCTGTCTAAAACCCTTTGCTTCTTCTTGGAGTCTGATGCTTTGCATTCCAATTCTATCTTTAGCCTCGTCCTATTTTACAGTCTAACCAAAGATGAAGTCACACTTTATCCTCTATAATAATATTACAATCTTTTTACAACCTTTTTGTAAATTGAATTTATGTGGCTAATTTCCATATTTCAGGTATTTACCTCCTTTTAAAATGCCATTGAATATTTCAGTAATTAATTCCAAACCTACGATAGGAATATGTTTAACCAGTTCTATGGATATACCTCCAGCGCCCAGGTGCTTTATTATTTTTTTTCCTAAAAGCTTTTTTATACTCTTCCAAAGTCAATCTATGTGTGATGAATTTACGTGCAGTGTTCATAATCTTATTCCCTGAAATTTAAGCTCTAATTTTTTCTGTCAAAAGATTTCAATAGTATTTTGCAGTTTTCAATACCAATTGGGTCTACTAATGCCATTCTTGGTTGTATTCCATTCATGGAATGTAACATTTTCCATGGCCTCTCTGATTGGTGTTACCAAAGCACTTGTCCTAATCTGTCACATTTTTGTTCCCAGAATACATCTTTTGCCTTCTTTCACTTCTTCTGACCAAATATGTCATTCTGTTAGTATCACTTCTGTCTTTCTAAATCCTTGTGAAACATCTCAAATATAACTTTTTTTTTCTTCGACAGCATTCTTTATATCTCTGTCCACCACAGAAGTCTTTGTTGTTTATATCACATTTTCCCCTCCTCCCCAAGCTTCTTAGCGCTTATGAGTGCATTTTTCTAAAAAATTGACGTTATTTTTCTCAGTACTTCCTATTGGATGCTACTTAATTTTTCTCCATGCCAATTTGTACCAAAAATGCCAATTAGAATCATCTGAAGCTCTCATATTGTATTTCGCCAATCTGACTCTCCATTTTCACACTTTTGTAACTTGATTTTGTGTTTTCGTAACTTTTAAGTACGGTTGTTATACATAACGGTAAGCTTTCTTTTAGTAGGTTAGTGATCTATCCACAGAGAAGCACCTCTTTGAACGAACATCGCTCACTTTTATTGTGCTGTGTTTAGTAATGTAGGAATAGTCAATAACTATTGAATTGCAATTTTCTAGTGGTTGGGGTCACGTGAATTTATGTATTCTTTATGTAAAATAGCCATTCAGATTTAAGGTCATACAGTTTCACATGTCTCTATAAGTTTTCTCCGTTGTCATTTAATACATTTTCACATATCCGCCCACAACATTATGCGCCATTCGTTTCCAACTCTTCCATTAAAATCACCCTAGAAGCACCCTTCTTTAGCGATTTCAAAGAATCGCCAGCAGCATAGTCAAAGTTTCTCTAAAAATATATCTTTTCTGCAACACTTCATCGTCTGTTCGGAGCATAAATTCCCTATAATAAAAACTTGCGTCTCATTAGTAAGTTCGAGACATGCATTCTCTCATCAATTGCTACCGCACTTTGAATATTTTTCTCCATCTTTTATTACAGTTGACACTCCTGCTCTTGCTCGCTTTCTTTCCCACTCCGCTAAAAAGTAACATAATTCCTCTTCTTCAATTTTCCATTTCCTTCTTTTTGTTTCACTCAAACACTATTATATCTATGTTAACCCTCTATTGCGTTAAAAACTTCATTTACTTTAGTGCTTAACACTTTAACATTCAGCATCCAAAATCATAGACCCATTTTCTTGCCTTGTCGACGTCGTGAGTTAATCGAGGCCATTTCCATTGAGAGTTGAGCGGCTTTTTTTTTTCCGAGTATGAGAGGTGTGCTGGCCCCATGCCTCACCCCCTTCCAGAGACCGGGTAATTTCTTTTGAGGGTTTCTCCCTTAGAATTGAGTGTCTTCCAAGACTTCGGAGCTCAATCTACCCCTATTTGAAGTCAACTTCTGCTTCTAACAGAAAAAGGAATGTAATGTAGCGACCTAAGTTAGAAAAACGAAGCCTCCGAGCTACTCAATCCACCATTGGCTCCGGGTTCGGAAGATTTTAGTAAAGAAGATATCTTTACAGGTATGACAGCGGTCAGCCACTCCATTTTAGTAGGAAACCAGGCTAATTGCTGCATTCCCCACCCACCGGTAAGGGCGTGCAGGGCGATGGGGTCGCTACATCCCTACGCCTAAACTACCATGCATAATCACTTCATGGAAACTTCAGTATTCTCTTAGAGCCAGCCTGTAAACATGTCACAATCTTATCTTTGTATCTGTCAGGGTAGTGATGTTGCATATTTATTGCAGTGTAGTGGATGGCGAACTAGTTCTTCAAACAAACAGCATTGAAACAAAATGAAATGTAGAAAATGTTCAACTTATGCCTTTGCCAAAAGCTGAAATTTTTTTAACAATTAGTTCTTAAATATACTATTTATTTTTTCTTCAATTACTTTGCAATTTATTCTGAAGTCTGCCATTGACCTGTTCCCCGTTAGAACTTCTCTGGGGACCAGAATGTCATTGACATGCACTTGTTTGTTGTTTTTCTTACTAGGAACTTGTAAGTTGAAACCTCGTTGCTGTAATGTGACTTCCACTACCTTTTTTAACTTTTGGTTATAAAACAGACTATAAGTTTTGGATTTATTGAAGCATGTGTATAAAAGGTCTGGGATTTGACCAGAATGGGTGTAGCACACTAGGAAAAAACACCTCTTTTGCACATGAGTGATCAATGATCAAATGTAAGAGTTCTGTCAAAAGTTATTCTGAGGGTAACTTTTTGTGCATCTTTTCTAGCTTTTTGATAGTGTGGTATTCATTGAAATCCTTTTTATGCATTAGGTTGCTGGTAAGGCTGGAGTCCCTGCACAGTTGATAGTACAGTCTCCTAAAGCTATGCCGACAACTGTGACAGTTCAGCAGATCCAGCAAGTCATTAAACATATGCCACCTCAGTCTGTTCAACATATCACCCATGTAAGTGTCATGTTAATCAGCCAATTAATTAACTGTGGTTATTAACAATATCCTGCTCTCAAATTGGAGACTAATTTGAATGGTTCTGAGTTATTTACTAATGTATGTGTGTGAATTGAGTTTTGTGAGTGGGCCTGTGTTAATGTAATATTAACATCACTGCAACACTTGGCCTGGTATTTCAGCACAAAATATTTTTACATTTTTGCTTAATCATATTAATTTATCCAAAGGTAATTGGTCATTCAAAATTCTAAAATTATAAGATTTGTTTAACCCTTTGCTGTCGGAGATAATTGATAATAGGAACGTCCTACATGTCGGAAGGCATCTCTCAGATGACAGCGTCTATTGCGTGATTCAGTTGGAGGACATCTCAGAGATGACTGGATTTCCTTCATATTTCTAGATAAGATCTCCATCCAACAATGAGATAGTATGGTGAATCGGAAATAGATGGTCGGTTGAAATACTTCCTATCTGGTAAAAAATGTTTTGACACATTCTCTTGTCAAATTTGTTGTGGCAAGCGAACTCCATCCAGGTGAATGTTTTGAGCTGTTTCACATTCAAAACAAATTTCAAAGGAGTTTTGAATGTAAAAATTGATTTCTGTATACATTGTATACAATCTGTATACCTTTATACTAAAAATTTTATTTTTTATTTATAACTTTATTTTCATTCTCACATTCTTACATTAATAAAATAATTGTTTTCTTGCATTGCATTTAGTTGTTTATTTCTGAAATTGTACAATCAATAAATATAACTAGTAAAATAGGTCACCCACAAACCCTCCGAGTCAATGCGCTGTTTTCTTATGTTCTCTCAGATGCCTTCCAACCTATATGACGGCACATAAGCTGGGAAATCATTTGAAGATATCATCTCAGACATGCCATCCGAGTGGAAAGGGTTAATTCTATTTGAAATAATTTTGGGTAAAAAAACAAACTAGTTTTTTGTTTTTGTACCAAAAATAAAATTTTTTGTATTTGAAAATCAAAGCAATTGATTTGATTGCAATTGTTTTGATGAAATTAATTTTGAAAGCCTTGAGTTTTGAAACATAAAGAACTGTTGCGACCCTCCCTCGCTCTCTCCCTCCCTCCTCCCTTCCCTCCCCCCCCTCAACACACTCCCTCTCTCTCATACTTTCTTTTCAAATTGAATTAATTTTTTCTATTCTGCAATATGTTTATTTTTAGAAGATTTTATGACAACAATTCAGAAGGAATCCTCCAATGGTTATAACCTTAAATGTTAATTATTAACAACAAAGCACTCATTGATATATGTATTTGGATTTCTTGTTTTCTATGCATTTTGTGAAAATTTTCACAAAAATAAAGCACAAAAGGTTATAGAAGGATCAGAAGAGAGAAAAATTAATTTGTAAGTGATGTAGTTCGTCTTTGTTTACTCTGAAACAATTCTTGACATCGGTCTTTGATGACAAGAAAACTATTGATAAAAATGAGACTGCTTGTTACAAGGTCTGAACTTATAACATGAAAACATCAGTTTTATTAAAAAAATTGTGGAAGATGTCTCGTCTAAATGTTAAATTATTTATTGAAAATTAAATGAAGACAATATTTGGAGATGAAAAAAATAACAATTTATGCCATACACAAGGAGGGGTCATTTACATCACAAACACCTACCATGGATCAATATTTTGAAGGACCTCAGCTGTTTCTAACAATATTATGGTATGAGTTTGTTTTCACAAGAAACACAGCCATCAATGCTTCCTTCTCATTATAATTTCAAGTTAAATAAAATTAATGAAATGAATCTTCTCTGCATCATTAGGCCACATTATTGGTGGGTCACATCAAGAGCAAAATTTCACGTGATGATATTGTACTTAATTATAATTATAAATATGTGATGGACACTTTGGCAATGAGATATATGCAGAATTCAAAGAAGACTAATGACTGACATATGTACACAAAATTAGGATTAAAATGATGAAAATTTTGAGTCTAGAAGTGACCTTCAGTTTATGGTTTAAAATTTTAATATTCTCAAATATAACTACAAATTGTGTATAAAGAATTGCTGCACATAAAATATGTAGTATAAGTCTAAATAGTAAATAATGCAAAACAGCAGATGGGGTACAAGGCAAATGCTAAATAAAGATCTATTTTGCTGAAGAAAATAATCATATTGGTGTGGTACCCATAGGATCACACCAGTAATTTACAAAATATTATATAAATGTTCTTAATGCTATATCATGCTGAAAATAATTTAATTTTTGACTATTTTGGGAAAATTTTTCTTTTATGTTTTCCTGTTGGTGAAAGTTAAAAATCTATATTAACAAGTGTGGAAATGAATGTTAACAAAAAATGTCATTCATTTATATTAGATGGAAAATTTGAAACTGAAGAGAGAACAGTAATAGATGAAGAAAATAAAGGTGACAGGGAAAATACATAGTGTGGAAAAATAAATGAGAATGGATAGTGAATAAGATTTAAATGTCGATTTCAGAGAATCTATCACCCAGTCTTTACAATATTTTTGCTAATAGTCTCATCAAAGAGAGAAAGAAGTCAGCAATAAAGGGGATACACTTCTACTAAAATGCAAACATTACAAACAATCTTGTTTGCAGATGACATTGTAGTCAAAATGTAATTAAGCAAATTACACTTATGACATGGACATAAATTAGGAGAAAATAAAGAAGTGGTCTTCCAAGGAAAAGCTAAGCCAATTGAAAATTGTCACCGAAGGGTAAATAATACAAGAAATATCAACATTCCAATATTTAGGCTTCAACATAACTCAAAATTCTCAAGGATAACAACACAAAAGTTTGAATTACATGAGAATAAGTGGAGAAATCAAAAGACATTTGAGGAGAGAGATCACCAGAAGTTATATGAATTCACTATACGACTCAAACTAATTACATATCTTAGAAATCTGAATCCTAAAACAGAGGAAATGCAAAAGGCTCAAGTGAGATTTCGTAGACATCACCTTTTTTTATTTCTTGACTGAATTCCCAGAGAAACAAAGATGGCTGTAGACAACAAACGAAACAGAAATTTAAAATAAATCATAAGGAGCATAGGAGGAGGATTCCCAAAAGTTCCTCTAAAATACAAACCAATGGGGCAGAATAGAAAGACCAAAGAAAGATAGGGGTCATGCAGGAACAGTGAAAAATTAAAGTTTCTTTCAGGCCTACTGCTGAACCAGGAACTGTCCTTCATTGTTGATAATTTCAAAGAAGTAGAGTTACATTTCAAATGACATCATTTATGTGAAATAAAGTACAAGAATGAATTATAATAGAATGTTTGATTGAAGTACTTCAGTTTTGGTTAAGGAAACAGAAAATTTTTGAACAGAGAAAACATGGTCACCAACAAAAAATAAATCAACAGTGGACAAATGGAATATTGTTTTTTCTTCTCTAATTCAAAATAAGATTATTACTTGACCTTCCTTAAATAGGTAATTTGAAAAATTGATTTTCCAAAACTTTCATTACATTTCATTTAATAATTGCATTTGTTGAATTCTCAAATCCCTTAAGTGTACTTTCGAAACATTTCTTATCAAGTGTTGAAATTCATATTTTTATATTCTGTTTTGAGCTATGAAATCATGAAAGTTAACATGAATTGCACTTACCAGAAACCATTAATCGAAGCATTTAAGAGATAATTTTAAAAGGAAAATGATACTTGAATATAAATTTTGGAGGCTTGAAGAAGCAAGAAACAATGTACATTGAAACATTAAATATCAGTAGACATTTTCTTAATTTTTCACATGTATGGTAAAGGTATGTATTTCACATGCCTTCGAAGTTTGAGTTTTGAATCAGTGCATTTAAAGATTTTTGAACCTGCAAATTAAAAATTGTTATAAAGGAAGAGTTGCGGGAGGGAGCCATGAGCAGTAAAAGAATAAATAAATAAAAGAAAACAACAAAAAACCTGTAATTCTGTATTTGTATGATTCTTTGTGAGTGAAAGGAACTATTAATGTAATAGACAATATTAAAATGTTGTTCTTTACAACTTTCTGTTTTGGGGGAATGTTGTACATTTTCAAGACAATTATTTTTGGAATGGAAGGCTTCCTTTACTTTGAAATAATTGTGATGAAGAAATCATGAGAAACCTCACAGATGTTTGCAGAGGAGTGTTTCCTGCACTAGGTGTCAGGAGGTCAAGCCATCGTGTCGCAGCCATCTGGAAGCCAGGTGATTTCGCATGCTGTGCTTGCTAAAGGTTCTCAAATACCAGGAGGTGGGCAGGCCCTGCAGACACGTGTCATTCCCATGACCAGCAATCAACAAGGCCTCAAACAAACTATACAGGTGCTCAACCCTTGATTTATCAAAATTATGTGTAAAATTTAGACATTTTGTTTTGCTGATATTAATTGATAAATCATATTTTGTCATTTTTACAGAAGTGACTTATCTGAAAAACTGGTTATTCTTGACAAAGTATAACTCTTATTTTCAGTTGTTTATATGCTTGATGTACTTGTTCCATTCTCCTATGTTGGATGTAAGATTCAGTTGTTTCCCAACTCTGTTGCAAATTCACATTATTTGCATTGTTAGTTTTCATTCATTTCTGTTTCAAGTTTTGATATTCAATATAACATATTTAATGGTAACTTACTTAACAACCAGCTAATTTATAACTCTGTTGAAACAGTAAATAGGAAAGAAGTAAATTGAAGACAAGTTCCATTGCGTAGCAGGATAGCAGCTCTTGAACTGAAGAAATATTTTGTTTGTCCTCGTCAGCAAGAAATGTGATGAGTTGAGTACATACCAAGGGTGAATATATAAATTCGACACTTCAACTAACAATCACTTTGTGTAAATTATTACCAAATGAAGATTGTACATGAAAAATATATGAAACTTGTAAAAAGAAATACCTTTTAAAAATATTCTGGAAATCAACTTAACTGATTAAATGTGCAGTAACCTAACAGGCAAAACAGTCATGTAGTGTATGCCTTAAAATTTGTAATGTTCTTATCAAACATGATTTTTGACATTGATTTAGCCAGTGATAACAGTACCTTGAAAAAGTTATTGCAAGGAGATCCTGCAAGGTTGCAATCCTGCAAGATCAACTTAGAATATGTTATGAAGGAAACAAAATGGCAGAGATTATCAAATTCATTAAAAAGAAAAAAGATGACATGATAAAAGAAAGTCCAACAAGCAAACAAAACCAACCAAAAAAGGAGAAAGAAGTATTTTAGACAGAAGAAATTATAGCTTACAATGTAAACTCGATTTAAAAATTACTAGAAGATTGGGTGCTCATCAGCCAATTTAAATGTTGTTGTCAGAAGTCGTCTTTCCCAAGAATTTAAAATTTAGTTAGTAATCAATAGCTGAAGAATACGAACTACATCAGAAATATTAAAATATTCTATTAATAATGTTGAAAGGAGCCAAAGAAATTGGACCAATGTACCAAATATAATCAGACTAGAGCATTTGGAGAAATTTGTAGAACTGTCTTTCAGAAGGAATCTGTGTAAATGATAAAGTATATTTTGTAAATATTATGTTAGGGCAGCTTTTTATATAATCCAAAGAAAATTAAAATATTACGTAGTTTTGGAATTTTTGAACAGGACGAACGTCTAATTTATGGAACTTTACAACTGAATTTCACACTATGCAAAAAATAGTATTATTCTGGTTTTGCTAATGTTCTATATTGTTTAGATAACGTCAATAATATTTTTTCCTTACTAAAATGTCAGTCATCTAAAAGGAAGATAGCAAACCCCCCAACATTTCCTGGACAGCCAAGCTATGCACAGCCTGTGGAAGCTTTTGACTTGAAAAGTTGTTTTTGCAAACTGCACATTAATCTTGAGGCTGGGTGGCCAATTTCTGGAAAAACAGGGAAAATTTGTAAAACATGGGGAAATAAAACTTCAGAAATTATGGGGGAGAAATGTACAGAAATGGCTGGTCACGTAAAAAAATATATATTTATCTCAAGACTGAACCATGCCGAAAGGAAATAATGATGTGGCATTGTGAATACGATGAAAGTGACATGGCGAAAAGTACTAAGAGATAGTGATGATACTTTAAAGCATCATGTACAGTTATGAGCACATTATATGTTTCAAACAGAAATCAATAATTTACACTTCCAAGGAGGTGGTAATAAAAAAGTGATTAGTGTGTACAATTTATCTAATCTGAATTCTTGCACATTATAGGCTGAAATGTCATGATTGGAGTTGTGTCTAAAGAACAGAAATGAAAGATGACTTTACCAATATTTTTAACATGAACTTCAACATAAGGTGGTACATAAGGTGTAACATAAAGATAACTTTCATTACTGCATTTGTATACTAATCCTAGCCTCACTTTATCAAAATCCTTGTAATTATCACAATGCAGACATGCAAAACTATTATGGATTGCCCCTAATGATTATCATGTGTAATGTAGAGTTTCATATTGACATGAAAACTTCGCTAGTGTATTGGTTTCTCTGGGTGTGTAAATGCTCTTGTCTTAACACCTCATTCCTGCTTCAGCATTACCATTGAATCCATTATTTTCAATTTTCACATTTCTAGTTTAAATCTGGCATAGGAATTCACAATATTTTAAAATATTATTTTTACTGAATACCATCTCTTAGTCAATAAAACAATTTATTAAAAATCTGTTGTGATGTTTTAGTTAATTAATTTATTTTTTACTTAAGTAACTACTAATCTTCTAAAACTCCCTTATTTTTAAACGTATAAAATACAGATACAACTTATATTTGTTTGTTATTGCGTTTTTTCGAAATGATTATCTAACAATGTTTCATAATAATTTAACCTTTTTTCCTGAAAATGAGGTTTTTCATAATAGGGATTACAATGTTTCAATAAAGTATTATGAAGAAAATATATTTTTAAACTGTAAATAATATTTATTTAAAAAGTGTTGAATCATAAAGTTTTTGAAAATTGAATCTGAAACAAAACAATTTGTTTGCTGGTCAGGACTTAAAAGTCAGAAGATTCCAAAAATTCTTATTTTAGTTCTTTGTTTAAACATTTTACTTCATTTTGCTTTGATGCACTTTTTAATGTCTTACTCACCTGTGAAGATTCTTTAAGGCAGAGAAATCAGGAAATCCCAGGGAAAATACTGGGAGAACACAAGGAAGCATTCAGGGGTCACCTGTAAAATCATTAAAAATGCATGGTAACTTGGGAAACTAGTGACCGTTATGAAATATTTTTGTATCTTCTGTATTCTGATTCATGTTCTGTACTATTTTAATTTTTCAAAACATTTTTTTTCTTTGGCATATTTTTCATTGGTACCATCATATACTCAACTTAAAATATGCCTTTTTTCACATCTTTGTGCCATAACTTGCACATAACTATGGAATTTCATTACTTTTGCTTTGAGACATTGAGTGTAACAATTGTACAGTACAATTTTACTCTATCTAGATTAGTGGCTTTACACCTAGTGTTGTAGCAGTATTATCAGTGCTAATTTTCTTCATCACTCCTACCTCTTTCGTTTTTTTTACCAATCAGTTATGACTAGTGGTGTTACAAAATGGTTTAGACTTTCTTGTACTGGTTAGTTTTCTTATTTCTTTGAGCTAGCTTTTCAGTTTCCTCATCTTCTTGCTATCTGCCATCTATCGCCGTCCAACATACATTGCTTTTAAAAAGAAAAAATTCTCAATTTTTTGGTTTCCACATGGTAGAAAAAATACATTAGCATAATTTAAAAAAAAATGAAAACAGCAAATTAACTTTTGTGTCATCTTAGTGCATTTAAACCTACCTGAAAGTTTCAAGAAAAAATGTGGAGCAGTTTTTGAGAAAATGGCAAATCAGTATTTCTAAAATTGAAGCAGAATGAGCTGAATTTCAAGTTCATTTTCTCAGAAAACTTTTGAGTTTTAGACAAACTTTATAAGACTTAATTTGAAACGCCTGTTCTCATAAATGCAATAATGTAAACAAATCGCCGCTAATATTAACGACATAAGAGACTAGGCGAAAAAAACATTTTTTGTAATAAAAAAATAATAATAAAAGAACAGGATGAAGTGGCTTTTATGTCATCTTATACAATACGTTTAGTGATATCCCTTCCAAAAATTTGGAGCAAATTCGGAGTAATATATGCAGTATAGGGAAAGTTATGAAATGCTGTGTGAAAAAATGGCAGATTTCCGGAAGAAAAAAATTAATTGCAGGGCCCTGATAACAAAAAAGTGAAAACGATAAATCCAGTTGCTAAATTAAGAAAACAAAATCCTCTAACATTAGTGTAGCCAGAATTTCTGCTTTGTGGGTCCTTGATACAGAAAAATCAATTGATGACAAAACATCCGTCTGGTGTCTGTAAAGCTACTAGCATCTAAACCATCCATACAATTTTTTTCCAAATTGAAGAAACTGACGTCCATCTGGCTCAAGTTGAGACTTTCAGATTTTGAAAAACATTCTTCAAAATTCAGGGGTACTTTACATAAAGCCCTCTGGACATTTTCAAAATTTTCTCAGAAACTGCACCATTTTTTCCTTTAAATTTCTTGTAAGAGTAGAGTAACATACACTTATAAACATGGCATAGATCCAATTTTCACAGTGAACTCGGAAATTTCGAAAGTATAATTTTGTAGTTGTAGGAACACTGAAAAATAACCCCAAAGATTGAGATTTTTCCTTCAAATACTATTTGTTCTCCATTGTGAGTTCTTTCATTAAGGTTATGTACATTTTTTTTGCAACATTTAGTAGTGTTCAAGCAATATTGCATGCATTATGTGCAATTTTAAAACATTACAAAAACAAGATTTTCTTGAAAACGCCTCCAACTTTTTTTTTAAAACTTTTGGTAGGGATAGCTCTCAAAGTACTCTAATAGATGACATGGACGCCATTTTGCTCTGTTCTTTTGTTTTTTTTAATTACAAAAACGTAATTCTTTTTACTTGTCTCTCATGTTGCATGTGCTATTTGCTCTCATTATTGTATTTATGAGTACAGGTGCTTTAAATGTCATAAAGTTTTTTGAAAACTGTAGTTTTCGGTGAAAACTAGCTTAAAATTCCACCCGCTTTTTCAGAAACGCCCAACCTCCATTTTCTTAAAAACGGCTCCTAATTCTTTCTTCAAACTTTTCGGAAGAATTGTGCTAAATTGCACTCTTTAATATGACATCAAGTTTATTAGTTTATTTCGGTGTTGTTCTTGGGTAGTTTTTTCTTCTTCTACTTCTTCTTCTTCTTCTTCTTATACTTCTTCTTCTTCTTCTTCTTCTTCTTCTTCTTCTTATACTTCTTCTTATACTTCTTCTTCTTCTTCTTCTTCTTCTTATACTTCTTCTTCTTCTTCTTCTTCTTCTTCTTCTTCTTCTTCTTATACTTCTTCTTCTTACACTTCTTCTTCTTATACTTCTTCTTCTTCTTCTTCTTATACTTCTTATACTTCTTATACTTCTTATACTTCTTATACTTCTTATACTTCTTATTCTTCTTATTCTTCTTCTTATACTTCTTCTTATTCTTGTTCTTATACTTCTTCTTCTTATCCTTTTTCTTTCTTTCTTTCTTTCTTTCAAATTTACACAAATGTAATTTTTTGAAAAATCTCTCATGCCATTGATAATCACATTTCCTGCGATTTGTATACACTATTGTATTTGTGAGTTAAAGTACTTTAAATTACTTCTAATAAAGTTTTTCAAAACCTCAGAAATTTTCTTGAAAATGTTTCAAATTTACAGTAGTGTTTAAATGCCAATTTTTGAAAAACAGCTACATATTTTTTCAAAGAAAGTTGCCATTTAGGCCGAGGTTTTACTGTTCTTTAATAATTTAAAAATAAAATTTGTGCTCTACAATTGGGAAACTGAAAAATTGAGAAAAAGTGGAGGTGGTGATAGATGGCCACTGGCAAGAGTATGTGGCAAGTCCAAATAGCTAGCTGAGACCAATGAAAACGGAAAACTAATATGGGAAAGTCTGTGCCATTCTGTAGCACCACTAGTTTAATATAAACATATTTCATGCAATATTGATCGAAAACTACTAAAATAGTTGAAATAAAGCACATGACATTAATGAACTAATTATGTAAAACAAATTTCACTTGAAAGAAAAATCAGTATGTTTCATTTTATACTTGTAGGAAGACACTAGAAAATTTTCAAACTTGTGCAATTTCCAAAAATTCAGAGTTAACTGAAAATTGGACCTACGTTACATCTATAAGTGTATTTCACTATTCTTACATGAAATTTAAAGAAAAAATTGGGAGCCATTGTTGTGAAAATTTTGATAACGCCCCAGGGGCTACGTGTCATAATGGCATGAAATTTCATTATATCATGAAAAATAATGAATATTTTTCAAAAACACAGACCTTTGAGTTAGGCCAGATTGACAGGAGTTTATTCTCTTTGAAAAAAATCGTACACGTTTTTCAGCGCTAGTGTTGTTCACAGACAGACAGATTGACGGAGATTTTCAGAGAGAAACGGGGACAACACTTTTTCGGTATCAGGAGCCCAAAACATGTATTAACATTATAGAGAGATTTTTCTTTCAAATGAAATTAGTTTTCCTTAATTAGTGCTTTCATGAAGTCACAGGCATTTTCACTTCCTCATATACGCAAGTATAGAGAAAGTTATGTTGTGCTGTGCGAAAAAACGGCGATATAAATATGTAACATAAATTTTAAAAGATATTGATAATAACTTGAAAATAAATATTGCTAACTCTCTTTTGCACATTTGTCTTCAAAACATCTAGGGGAAAATGTCTTAAATAGAATACAAATTTAATTATTTTTATAAATTTCTTCTTAATTGATGATTTTTTATTAGTTATATTTTAAGTTTTCTTTGATTGTGTCTGGTTTTAATCTGCTCCCTTGTCTTTTAATCTGTGATTTTATATAGTTTCTTTTTGTTTCAAAATTACTTAATGGTGTGCATGAGGCTGTTATTCAAATATGTTATTTATTGTTTAATATCTTGATATTGTTTCCCATAGGTTGTTACAGCAGCCCCTGGTGGCAGGACAACAGTGCCCAATGTGACAATTGACTCTGCAGGAAGGCCAACAGTCAGTGTAGCTTCAACTTTGGCATCTGCTCTTGCTGGAACCATTAAAGTCAGCCCTTCAGCAGCACAGCAGCAGGCTCTCTTGTCACAGGTAGAGAAGAGTCAGAATTATGAGAATGGCAATTAAAAACTCCATGAACCAGAAACCTTTCTGTAAGATTGCTATCACAATGTGAGTGAGTGTGTGAGAGAGAGGCAGAGAGAGAGAGACACACACACACAGATAGACAGAGAGAGACAGACCAACACACAGACAGAGAGACAGACACACAGAGGGAGGGAGGGAGGGAGATGATGACTTTCATGGTCATTTTCATCGCACAATAGTCAAATCAAACCAAGTCTTGGGATTCATTAAAAGATTCTGCCGCGAATTACACTCAGTAGTGGTCTTGAGATTACTCTATGTTATGTTTGTCAAGCCAGTATTGATGTACTCTTCTGTGGTTTGGTCTCTGTTGTTGTTATTTAGTTTTCTTGATCTTCTTCGAAATATAAATCACAAACTGAAACAGTCCAATACAAATTTTTCAGAATGTCAGCCTATGGTTTGGGATTGGAAGGTCCATATATAAAACATGAATATATTGACTTGGCTCTTCAATTGCACATTCCTTCACTGAGTTCTCAGAGACTTTAACTACTTGTTGTTTATGAAAAAACTGATATTGGTTGTGGTCGATTGCAAAATCTTACAAAACCAGATAGTGTACAAAACACCTAACTTTACTTCTAGAACCAATGATATTTTTGATATTAGATTTTTCCGTCAATCTTACACAGCAAATAATGTTATAAATGAATGTTGCTAATCAGTCAACAGTTTGAATATTAATGTGCGTGAAATGGATAAATCTGCTTTTTTATCACTAGCGAGCAACAAAATCTTAAAATTTGAATGAGTTATACCAGATATATTCCATATGTTATTATTGAATGTTTTTATTTATAAATGTTTCTATTTTTATAATGTATCTGTACCAGTTTGGTGATTTTGGAAGTGGGGATGTGGTTTTCAATAATACACTCATTTAAATTTAACAAACAAAACATATTTAATATCTAAAACAATGGCATGGATGATAGATGATATTACATGGAAATTTTACAAATTTGATACATGCGACCTTTCTTTTAATTTTGATTGACTCGACACAAACTAAATTAACTGGTTATGCTGCAATGAATGCTAATGCTAATGGCATCTTTCTGTCAGTTTCTCTCAATTAATGTCCTACCACATTTTAGCGAGAGTAAAGCTGGTGATTGTCGTTGTTGTCGTTGTGTCAGTAGAACATACCCAGGTGGTGTTGACCGGCGGGTAGGGGCGGGTCGCCCCGGACAGCTGCAGCCAAGACCACGGCCGCACTCCAGCGACGCCGCGCCCGTCTCGCTTTGCTCAGGTCGAACCCAAAGATGGATGCCCCGACCGTCAGGCACCCACAATTCGCGTAGACGATATATGATTGGAATTCATCTAATTTCCCGAATCAAGCAATCGCGGACGGTTCACTACTGTAGTGCGGGCTAAGCCGGTGTATGGCACATAGCTGAGTGCAACTGCGCACGTGCGAGTACAGCTCACGGCCAGTGAAAATAATTTCTAAGAGCCAGAAACTATGTCTCTCTCTTCGCGCCGCACTTCCCCCTGTGTCGACTCACACTTCGTCAGTGAGCCTCCTCCTGATTGACTAAAATAAAATTTACCTTTCTGCTTTTACCACTCCTTGAAATCATTTGAATGGACTTCACTACCATTGTCCATTCTTATTTTTGTCACTTTTAGGATTTGGACATTTTTTCTGACTCAACAATATATTATTCCCTTAGGAACTTTTCTCCTTCATCCTTAGTTTCAAGAAGGCACATTTGAACAAAATGTGTATAATCAATCACAAACACCATAAAATAAATCTTGTCAAATGTAGGTGGGTTGATTTTACCACACAGTATGTATTATTTCCAATGGTCTTGGTGCTCTCTGTCAAATTGTATGAAACGGATTTCTTGTAAGTTTGGCAACTACAGGTTTCACACAAGGATTGGTTTTCCTCTTCATGAGATCAAGCGATATACCTGTACATAAAATTGGCAAACAAATATGACCCAATCTTCAATGCCATTTCATATATTCCTCATCATGTTGAGTATACAAGAATTCTTCACTTTGACGGCTCATATCATTCAAGGTTCTTGTGAGCTCAGTCACATTGGACACATTCTTGAGTATCACCTTATCTGTTTCAATATTACCAGATAATTTTGCAGTCATAGCTTCACCAATCTTTGCACTGAAGATTTGCACTTCACCGGAACATTTTGTGGTTTGTGTTGGTTAATTCTTTTTGCCTGTTTGTCATGTGTGATGTACAACCACTGTTCACAACAAAAGTATTATCTTTTAGTTTTACACCAAACAACACTTCACTCAAGTATGATGAAGTTTCTTCTTTGTTATTAGATTGGTTAGCACATTGATCCATTTCTGTAGAAAACACTACTCTTTTCTTCCTTTCATGTTGCTCTTTACAGTAACAGTTTTCAGAGGAGTGATTTGTTTTTTTGTAATAAGTACAGGGAGGGAACTGCTCGTTGTTTTGATTTTTGTTTTTGAAACACCCATCGTAGTTGTAATTAGTTTTGACAAGACCTACAACATTTCTTCTTAAAGCACTTTGATTTTATATGACCTACCACACCACACTTATAGCACACAATGTTTGGCTTTGGATTGGAACTTTTGGGATTTGGGTTTGAAGTCTTCTTTAGAGCAACAAAAGCAGCATTTGGTTTTTCCTTATTACTTGCTGATTTGTACTCTTCTTCAATAGTCTTGCCACAAGATTTTCAATGATCTTGCCTAAAGTGGGAGTTGATTCCCATGCACTTGAGAAATATCTATTTTGTTCTGGTAAGGAGTAAATAATTTTTGCCATAACCATTTCATCAGATATATCTTGTTTAAATTGTTTTAGTGTGTAAACAATATTTTAAAGATTACTAATGTTCATCATAATATCGTTGCTTTTATCAAACTTGAATCCATTGAAGCTCGTCAACAACTGTTGTTTAAGCTGGTATCTCTTCTGTGTATTGCTTTCAGGGTGTCATATATTTCATTTGAAGTGCCACATGTCAAGATATGATTTGCCATTTTATCAGTGGTTCTTACAATATATACTGTACCTTGGCATCCTCAGTATGCCATGCTTTTTGTTTAGGTTCTTTGCTGCCACACTCACCCAACAGTTTAAGCACCAGACACAACTTCCCATGCCTGCTTTGCTTTGCAAAAAAATCTGTCTCTCAAAGTCCCAAAGCTGGAAAGGGGCAGATTTATTAAGTTTCGTCACATTGTTCAATTCAGTATCTTCTGATACCATGATTCATCTTGTTCTGGCTACACTTGTGGTGAATTCTTAATATATTTTCTAGAATATTTTACCAGAGATACTTTACCATTTTATTATAACAGTATTACCAGAAGCATTTGGCACTGTCTGGACCCATAACCTGTTTTGAAATTTAGGTTTTCTATTATCTGGTTGCACAATATTATAAAGACAACACTGTTTTTAAACATGTAACACATGGTACGCCAAACAAAAAAGCTGTGTATTATTTTATTGCTTGCCAACATACAACGAAATACAACATACAAAATATAACAAAAAACAAAAGAGTATCATTGATACTAACTTTAAACATTTGCATTTTAATGTTTGTGCATTCCAACACAATCAAATACTGTCCTTTGCTGCAAGAACGATTTAATTTTTAAGTTCCTACTTTATTACTCAGGAAAATGCACACTTTCAGAATTGATAAATCCAACTTTTTCTATACAGCAAATACCCTATCAACAGACTATGTAGAACAATGAACAAAGTCCCTATTGATATAAATCAAGTGTCTTCTTGCAGTTTTGCAACCAAAGGTAGAGAACTGCTGTTGCGCTATGATTATTATAATTACACAATGTGTAACTCATTTTTCTGTTAATTCATATATTAATTGTAAATTGTGGACTTTGTTAATAAATAAATAAAGTCCACATTAGAACCACAGCAATGTAGTTGAAGCAAATGTAATGTATTCATTACAGTTCTGTAGTTTTCTAAATGTGAGGGAGAGAGATAATTATAGAAAACATGTTGTGTGTGTAGGTGAGTGCTGCACTCCAGGGTCAGCATGTACAGCAAATACGACAATCTGGATCGAGTCCAATGCGAATCCAAGCAGTGGCTGTGCAGCAGCAGGGTCAGGCTCTTCCTGCAGTAATCACTCAGCCAACACCCCCACAGGCTCCTAATCATCAGGAAAATGTAAGTTGGGCTTCTTTACATGTATGAATACTCAGGATGAATCAAATTTGCTTTCAAATCTGCTAGATTGGTTAATATCTGTAATAATGCCATTTCTATAGACAGGAATTCATTGTATTTTTGAAGTAATAAAACAAAATTAATATTGGCTAAACAAAGAGTTGGGGGACTTATTGGAAAGTCGGAACTGCTTTCAATACAGTGTGTCTGCATAAACATGCTGAAATTTCATTTCTCCATGATAATGTATGTATAAGTTACAATGTGTGACACTGTAGACATCAAGCATATGAATACACTGACAGCATTATGAAATGGATTTCCAAGAAAAGTATATCATGCATGATTTATCTTATTGTAATGTATCTCGACTCTTAGGTCTCAAAGCAATTTGCAATCACATTGTATATACATCTAAAAGTATAAATAGTGAACTTCCTTTCTCTCGAGCAAACATTTATTTTTGGTCTACAGTATCAGCTCAGTTTGCTCTTTATAGAGAGATTTCCCTTTATATTCAATCTATTATAGTAATATTGTATCTTTTTAAAATTAAATAGTAATGGTAAAATAGTTATTCAAACCAAGAAAAACCTTGAAAAATCTAAGGTGCAAAATTTGAAAAAACACTATTTCTGAGTAAAGACATCACCATATCAGGTAAAAGCTTCCATCTCATAATTCAAATTTATTTTGCTAAATTTGTGAAGCATCATAATATTCATTGGGATCTTGTGATGTTCACTGTCTTCACCATTTTGACACCCATTGATTTAAATCATTACAACACTACCTAATAATTATTGTGTTAAAAGTTGGTTTGCCATGATTATTTATATATACTTATTCTTTTTCTTTAGCAGACTCCATAATTCACCTTTGAAAGAAGAATTAGGAGCACAGGGATGATATTTGAAGATGATTTGTGTAAGATCTTGTGAACAGACTGTTGTGAAAGGCAAGATCTACTACTGATCCATCAAATATTCCAGTACATCGATTATAAATTGACTGCAGCTTCATTGGGAAGACAGACAAAATTCTTGACCCTAAGAGGCAAAATGTGGAATGAGAATTGCAATGGTTGCCTTTTCGAAGTCCAAGTATTTAGTACTTTCAGAAGACTCCTTTCCAATGTATTATGTTGCTGTCATTTTTGGTTATACGTGCAACAGTGTGATGTTATATGTAATCATTGTTCTGTGTTGTAGAATTCTTTTTGAAAGAAAGAACCCATATTGTAATTTTTGTGAAAAGGAATTGACTAGATTCCTTTAAGCAGTTTTAAAGGATTTTGAAAAGAAGCACTAATCTGTTGTACAGTTCGAATTCGTGGAATATTGGTGATATAAGAATTTG
This sequence comes from Gryllus bimaculatus, assembly GCA_017312745.1. Taxonomy (NCBI): domain Eukaryota; kingdom Metazoa; phylum Arthropoda; class Insecta; order Orthoptera; family Gryllidae; genus Gryllus; species Gryllus bimaculatus. The sequence continues at coordinate 33,193 of BOPP01000112.1, read as the reverse complement.
ACTCGGAAAAGTTCTTACATCTGTAAAATTATTGCCAGTATATTTCCGTGTGTTTTTTTTTCCCCGATACTTCATGTGATGCACTGGCAATGGACATGCTGAACTGTTGAATGTCACTACGTATGTGAATCGTGTACATTTAATGATTACTTGTGAATATTGTAACTGTAGATAAATATCAAAACGAATTTTACTAGATATAGCAGAATGTTTATAATGTAAGCATGTGTGTTCGTGATTATTAGTGAATAATGCGAAGTTTTTCATACTGTGTGGATATTGATGTCTGAAATTTGGGTGATTCGATTTGTATGTCTGTTGTGTGTACATTGTTATATCAAACGGTGCATGACTCGGTACAAAATTTGAAGCATTGTAATATTAGAATATTGTGCAAAAACTAATGTTTGTTAACTTTGGTTGTTAATATGACAACCTAGAAATATTGGAATCCTGAATAAGAGAAAATGCTATAAAAGTGTTCTTTTGTGATACCCTTGATTTCCTATTCTAATGCCTATATTTATTTTGACAGCAGTTTTGCTTTTAACCAAACATGTGTAAAGTGGTTTTGCTTCTTTATATTGTAGCTCTACATAAGTCTAGATCAGTGGTGAATAATGACTTCAAAAGTGGAGATGGTTCACAAAATGAAAATGTGGAGGAGTGACCAAAAAAACCAGCCAGTTCTGAGGCTCTTGGCTTTGAAACCAGCCAAGACCTCCCTCATGATTTAATAGGGCAGGTGAGGTATACCTCCATCACTGGGAACCTACAACATTAATTTTTCCAAAATTTTGTATGAACAGTTTTTTTTAAAAATATTTATCAACTGCTTGTTTGCTGCACTCTTCGCAACTTTCTCAACAAGTTTGCTCACCCTTGCCCTCTGTATGATCTTGTCATTGTATCGTGGAATAAGCTGCATACACAAGGATTTGAAGTTCATTTATGTCCTCTTTTGTCTGATCCCCTCTCCAAGTCTTTGATATATTGACTAATGCCATGGAGCTATATGCCCCTTATAACCCAGTTTGTCATCACTGGCAATCTATGGTTTATCATCATCAATGCTTTACCATCACTTTGTTGAAGTCTCTTGGAAGTTAACTAATGTGTAAGCATTATAATTGTAGATTATTTTCTCTTATCTGCTTTGGAGTTAATGCTAGAAAATTAGGATGTGATTATAACTCATGATATACAAACATGAAGTGTGTGCTTAACACATCAACTATACACATTTGTAAATAGCGAAAATGTTTGGTTGTAACACGAAAGTGCTACAGCTGGCACAAGCCACCACTGGTCTAGATTTCAACATCTCATTGCTATTAGTAGTTGTATCCATTAAAACAAAAATTCCAGTGGAACATTAATATGAGTTTATTGGTTGATCTCATTTCTAAATGCAATTCTTTAAATCCTGGTGTTTGAGTACAAAAAATTTTTGTGGGTGAATCACTATTGTGGTGTTTTGACATGGACACGCTTACTTAATTGTGTTAATACGCACATAACTATGACATATGGAGAAAAAATAGCTCTTTATTGTCCAGGTAGGAACATGGGTCCATCTAAGCTTTTGTAGTAGATGTTAGCAAAACCTGGACAAATGCCAGGATAAGAATGGCAGTGACTGAAAAACAAGCATATTCATATTTCATGCATTAAAATAATCATGAGCAAAATTACTCTAGCCAAACCAAGTTAAAATGTACATTATTACAATAAACAAAATGTTGAGCTATTGTTTGTTTTAATTTTTATTGAATCTCAATTTGTATTATATTAATGAAATCATAATTGTTGAGCCTTACTCTTTTCCTTTAAATCAATTCTGCTAAAAGTTATATTCTCTAATTTAAAACAGTTCAGGATACATATTAGACTTTAACAACTACAAATTATAGAAACATTATAAAATTAAGTTATTCACTAACCTTGAAGAACTTCTCTTAAGTTTTGTGAATGGACCTAATTGTACCTGATATTCTGATGCCAGTATATTGGAGGATGAAAGCAAAGGACAAACCATAGGGGACGATTACAGCTTTTCATTCCATAGTTTGAATGTAAGTGATCAAGCTTTGTGTTTAATTTAGTGTTTTTGTGTGCAGTTTTATTTAGTGCAGAAATAAGTTAAAAATATTGTCCAAAGAAAGAAACTGAGAACAACCAGACAATAAATATGTGTTGTTGGTTTTTTGAGATATTTGATTTGCAGGAGATGTAAAAGATAATTTTCGAAATATATTGTTTAGATTTATTTATCCAACGGATTGTAATGTCAAGAGAAGACAATGAAGGGATACAATGCTTAAAATGGGGTAGCTACAAATACATTGAGGGATTGGACAAAGTAATATGAACACCTGACATATACAAAATATGTATTTATTAATAAGATATTGGTCTACCATTTGCTTCTAGAACACCTGTAATTCGTCGCAAAATACATTTTTCAAATCTGAATAGATTCCTCCGGAATGTTCTCCCATTCTTGTATCAAAACATCCGCCAATTGATTCAATATATTGGAGTTGCAAATCTGCTCCTTGTTCTAAAACAATCTATAACAATTCAATTACATTGAGGTCTGGCGAATGTGCTGGCCAGGCAAGATGTTTGATGATATTCTGATGCTCCGCAAACGACACGACACTTGAACCTCTTTTTGCTGCGTCTATGGGCGTGTTATCGTCTTGGAATATGGCAGTGTTTGGCAATAATATGCTAGTCATTGTAAGCACTTCATTGTGGAGGATATCGAAATTTTCTTTTGCAGTCTGGCTGGTGAGTTTAATGATTGCAGCTTCCATGATTTAGTCGCCCAAATCTTTACGGCGCCTCCCTAGTACTCGACTTCAGGAAGTAGGCAGGCCAGATCGTAGACTTGTTTAGGGTTTCCCCGTACATACAGGCCTATACACCTATATACATACAGGCCGTTTGTAGGAACCAATATATAAACGATTATTCGTCTGAGCATACCCAGTGGCGTAGCTTCAGTTGGTGTCACCTGGGGCAAAAGTAATGGAATCATCTCCCCGTTAATTAAATATGAAAATATCTATTACTGAATAGTTTATGCATTATTTAATATAAATATACTTGCACCCGACATTTATTTATAATTGATTAAAAACTATAATTCAGGATAATAGAAATAACATTTTTAAATAAATTTTATAATTATACACAAAATAAAATATTCTAATTGGTTTCCCCCCTAAAATGGTGGTATCCGGGGGCGGATATCCCCCTTTGCGCCACTGACCATGTTTTTCGGGTCATCGAGGTATTATGATAGTGACACCACAACTTTGGCTTCCGTTAAGAAGGGTTTCGCAATTGCGACCCTTCCATGAATGTGAATTTCGGTAAAATGTTCACGTTGATTTGTAAATTTCGTAAAGTTAAGTTCTGTAATGTTGAGTTAGTGTATTCTGCCACCAAGTTCTCAAACTTCGTCTCTGGATCTGCCCTTGATTTTGCAATCACTTTTGCCGCGTTGTTGTCTGGCCATCGTCTTTTTTAACGTTCGTCGATCACAAAGATAACTTCGGCTCTCATCATGTTTCACCATATTTTGTGTCTACTTCCATTACCTTGGACACAGTCGCTCATGAAATCGTTCGACTGTTTTCGTCACATGCTTCCGCTGACCGTGCCCCAACCATTTGCCCTTGGGAAGTGTGACCCTAGAAAAATACAAATACTATATTCCTCCATGGTCTGACACTAAGAGATCACACATTTCACCGATCGCTTGTATTCACTGTCGTAGACCAAAGCCCACTGCACTGCAATATAACCTTCAAAACGTGTCACGTCAACTGCGCAATTCAGCCGCGTTGCAGAGTTAACTAGATAAAACGCCGACATTTTTCAAATTTTATATTCATAGATAATAATGCTTAAACTTAGATATGGTTTATTAGTACAGGTTAAAGGTAACCCGTCAAAAATAACGGAACGTAATTAAAGTCCCATATTAATAATTTGTAATAATGAATCACAATTTAATTTCTGTATACTAAACTGAAGTTCTTTTCCAATTCAAAATTTCCTTTATTATCAGTAATAAGTTCTCAGACTCAGACCCGCTGCCCTCCAGGGTATCCCGAAGCGATTTTTGGGAGATCCAGAAGAGGCCATCAGGTGAAATTTCGGGCTGTTAGCATTTGTTGCCATGACCATGAAAGAATTGAATTTAAATTCCTCCGATATTTCTTTCAGGTCTCGAAATCCAGCAGTGTGTGTATGGAAGATTAGGCCCACTGAGTTCTCAGAAGTCGTGCAAGTTCCATTTTCGTATTTTACACTGAATTTCCATAAATTGAAGAAGTTACAAATAATATGAAAAATTATATGATGTTGTAGTACTAGTTAAGTGGCAAGCGAATGAAAGTGTTAAGAAAACAACCCAGGAACGCTACAATAAAAATCAAGAGAGTAGTGTTCTAATGTTAAGTAAATGAAGAACGGTGAGTGCTGAAAAATAAAATTAGAACGATTTTTGAAGTTTCATTTATTTTGCAAATGAATAATATTTCATCTATTTTGCATATGAATAATATTTCATCTATTTTTAACATTCAGTTGATAGCTTAATTTGGCTCTCCTTCACATTAGATTTAGCGCCATTTTCCTTCGCTCTCTCCCACAGAGCAATAGTAGAATAATACGATTACAACGTTGAAACGTTTTTGTGAAGTCCAAGTCGGTAAAAGAAGCAGAAGCACACTAACAGTTGGGCGTGGACTCTTAGCTGAAGAAAGCGACGGGCTTGCGGCTGTAGACGCGCAGCAGGAAGCGACGTGCGACGTCGGGCTCCCCGGTGCAGGGCACCACGATGTGCGTGCCTGGGCGCAGGCGCGCGCGCGCCACCACGCTGCTCTGCGTCAGCGGCGGCTGCGAAAGGGCCTCGGCCGGCGCCAGCCCGTCCAGCATCGCCGGCGTCAGCCTGCGCGCCTCCGCGTCGCCACCTGCGCGCCAAAACGATTGGCATTCATGATGATTCCGGGCGCGTCAACTGCGAAGTCCGTGAGGGTAGTCATTTTTATTGCGGGAGGTGGCGGTCATCGACCTATCCAGGGATTTTCCCCAACCAGGTATCTCCACCAGAGTGGCACCGCCCGCCCCACAAGCTCTAAGCTGCCGACAGGTTCGCCGACTTGTGTGGAAGTGTATCCACCCTATATATATATATATATATATATATATATATATATATATATATATATATAAACGGATACATGTATCAGACTCCTATATATATATATATATATATAGGGAGTCTGATACATGTATCCGTTTACGAAAAAATGGTAAATATAAAATGTGTTTAACTCTATGTATACAGTAAAAGAAGATTGCATTGTTCCAGAATTTGTAAACCTCTCTGATTTTATTAGTCTGGGAAATATGTACTGAGCTACTAGAAACAACATTTTGATATTTTCGATTTCCTTTATATTTCATAAGTTATACTTTTCTGTTATAACTTTTCTACAGCTCTTCCTTTTGAGTGATGTAATTGCAGAGGTTCAGCTATTAGTTGTTACAATGCAATTCAATGTCAGTTTGATGTGACATCATAATTCAAATAAAACAATGAGTGACGTAACACAAATGTTTCCGGCAATTCTGCTAATACTCAGATGTAAGGCTTTGGCCCAAACTGGCCTGAATCGACAACAAAAATAAAGAAATATTTAATTAATGTTTTAACGTAGTTCCATAGATGAGACGCATTGGCGGCTTCAAACCACTTGTTACGATATATTTTCCGTTTTGTATCATTTTCGCCCCGAAGTATACTTATCTGGAAATAATGGAAGATTTTTGTTCAAGAATCTTACCTTGAAAATTAATATGCCAATGGAATTCAAATCCTGATATTTGCTTCTGTCTTGTTCTTGAATAAGCTGAATAACGATGTCACCTATTTCTTCCTCTTCACTTTCACTTTCTTCATCATCTTCTTCGGACTTTCTCTCAGGTTCATCTGCAATGACAAGGAACAATATTTCGTACTTTTGGAAATTGCTTACATAGATACTTAGTCGTAAATATGTTACAAAGTAATTGATCCATCCACAGTGAATAATATCTACATCTTATGTATAATAACTACCAGATTTGGTCAAAGTGCTTAACGTAACTTAATTCACCTCACGTTGACTGAATTACTACACACGTCGTAGAAATCACGTTCATCAAGTGTCAGTATCAACAGCTCACTATCAGAAATCCATACATGTACGTTACTTGCGTTCGTAGGCTTCCGCGGCCGGAGTAAATACATTCTTGGCTATCCGGGATGAGCCGCGTCTCGGTCAATTGTACTGACGTTTCGGCCACCTTGCTGTGGCCTCCTCCAGAGTTATACTACTGCCAAGAGGTTGGCGTATCTCATCTTATAGGAAGGGCGCGTGGGCCGACTGGGCGCATCGGCGGCCAATAGGAGGAGGAGGAGGAGGAGGACGGGTGTCCCGTGATTGACGGAGAAGGAAAAGGGCGATGGCGGGTGACCAGATGAGGTAGGGGGAGAGGAGTGATAAAAGAAAACTGAACAGGATAGACACCTGGAAGATGCATCTATGTGGTGTGGAGATGCATCTGTGTCCACCACAAAATTCAGCCAACTGAGGATTGCTCGCGCTAAGAGGCTCTGTCAACTCGCCTTCTTTTTACGTTGCCGTGACTGTAACGACCTTCCCAAATTTCTTAGTATTTCCCATCCAATCAAGGCCAGAGCAGCCCAACGCATCCTCCGGCGTACCAGTGAACAGTTACTACGGGAGCGCATCCATCATAGACGATCGGATATCGCGACTATTGAGCGGGAACTACAGATTGCACCTGAATATCAGCCACCCCCTACAGCCTGAAGATAGGGACAGACGTGACAGCATATCGTCCAACATCGCTGTTGGTTTGCGAGAAGCCGTCAGGTGAGAAAATTCACCGACTTACAGCAAAAATGTGCTCGGCCGGAAGCCCAAGTCGTCCTCCGCAACACAAGTCAACCTGACAGCAAAACGTTTGACACTGCCACAACAACCGTTCTCTCACGAGGACTCAATTTCGCCGTCACCCTCAAGCAGATTCCTACTGATGACGTCATCGCCGCTGTGGAAACAGCTCTGTGTGTGCTATCGGAATATCTTGCTGAAGACATACGACGGGATACGAGCGCAATTCTGATTCGCGCCACTCCCCCAACTTGTAATATCTCCCGTGATGAGAGATTGGCATTGAAACACCTCAAGCAGCGGAATGACAGCGTCATTCTGCCCGCAGATAAAGACTACGCCACTGTAATCATTGAAAGCGGCGAATACCATGCCAAGATGACCAACTTATTCAGTGGCCAGACAACCGACCAGAAACTGGACCACAACCCATTACGTAAGATGAGGCAACAACTAATGTCTAACATAAATGAGGCCTCTTCCATTAGCGACCAGAAAAGGAAAATCATCAAGTACGCCAACAACCGCGCCTCTATGGCCTCCCCAAAATCCACATACCCGAATGTCCTCTCCGTCCGATAGTAAGTGCCATCAACTCACCTATCCAACATTTAGCACGTTTCTTGGCCAACAAACTGAAAGCTCTCATCAACCATTTGCCGTCCTCCGTCCTCAACTCCACACAATTCGTCGAACTCATCCGCTCCACTAGAATACGCTCTGATGATATCCTGGTCAGTTTCGAAGTTACCTCTCTTCACTAGGGTGCCAGTAAGCGACGCTATCCATATCGTAGCAGACAGCCTCACGCTACATCAACTTCTAAGGGCCAAGCTAACTGAGATCTGCCTTACGACCACCTTTTTCCAATACGAACAAGAGTTTTAAGCTCAGAAGGCACCGCTGTGCCCGGTCGTCGCGAACCTGATCATGGGTGCTTTTGAAGAGCAGGCTTTAGAAAACGCGCCCCTAAAACCATCGCTATGGCTGCGTTAGGTCGACGATACATTCATTTGGCCCCATAGCTCCGAATCTTCAAATCTTCTTCGCACACCTCAACAGCATCCATCCTCGCATCAACTTCATCATGGAAACAGAAGAAAATAGGCAGCTCCCTTTCTTGGACGTGCTAGTGACCAGGCGCCCTGACGGCACACTCGGTCATTCTGTCTACCGCAAACTCACCCACACCAATCGCTACATAAATGCTGACTCACACTACCATTCTGGATGTAAATGTAGCTTCACTATGCGCACGTTGGGTTGAATTCTCCTTTTGCTTGTAATGATAAGAATGTAGGAAAGGGTGAGTTTTTTGTTAGCAATGCAGAAAAATCATACCTGCAATTCGTTTACTGATGCAAATAAGTTATATAACTCGGGAACGGAAGTGACTAGGTCTCTTCGGTTTTTCAAATATTGCTGATCTCGCGCCTTTTAAAATTTTTATTCATTTATTTTAAACTTTTACTAATCTTTCAACAATTTATAGTTAAAATGATGGGAAGGGAATCTGTAACTCTCCTCCATACGTCACATACAATTTTTACTGTTTTTTAATAAATAAATCTAAACCTTTTTATCTTACACGTAATAACTGCTCGAAGCTAGTCAAAACGACTACTTCTCTTATACAATTTATCACTTTGTCATAATCGCTAGTCACTATCTGTGAGGACCGTAGGACCGTACCAGTTGTGATTGATTTTTCGCTTTGTCTAGCCATGGTGTATAATAGGTAATAATTATTATTTTGTATGTTTGAAAGTTGGGGAAACAACGCCGCCTAACTTATTTCTATCAGACGTTAAATACGTTGGACATAAATATATTTTGAAATGAAGTATTAGGTAGATTTAAGAATTTGTTTGGCATGTTTACGTAAAATGCGTAAGTCGGAGCCTCTTCGACTTGGACACGTGTAGCGAAGGGTTAATTGCACCGTATTAGATTAACGTAATACTCCATTCTGCCTGCGAGTAATTTGCCGTCAGCACTGCCATCAGAGCCGATGGCTTCAGCCAAGACCAATAACATTTGCAGTTGGTCTTGCTCCTGCTAACGTATAATTCGCCAGTGTGGTATTCGCCCACTGTCCAACCAAAAATATAGAAAATTATTACGTTGTCCAGCTCAGAATAGCTAGTATGCATAATTGTAAACTAAGTAATTAGTTATTAGCTGGTAAATTAATGTATACGTAACTATCGATTAAACAAATCACTATTTAATCACAATGATATAAGAGGTACTCTTCGAAAGTCCTTTTAGCTTTAATATTTCATCATTATCATCAAAATCTGTTTAATTTTTATTATTAAATATTAATATTCCAACTTAAATATTTTGAAAAATCTCAAAGAAGAAGCTATATTTCATCCTGATTCCAATGATGATTGCTGCTATTCCATCACTTTTCTACTAAGACAATACATTCAGATGAAAGTGTTAAAATGAATTATTATTTCATTTTCATGATTGAGATGAAAACATGAATCATATATTTTGAAATAAGATATTGCATTATTAACTGCCCCATTTGCGTTTCTTTCAATCATTCATCAGTATACCGCCCTTGAAATGCATATTCTCTGATGTCAAATTCATGTTTGGTACTCACCTCTTTGTGGCACGATCAACGTGAATTGTGGATTTGTGAGAAACTTGGGATCACTGCAATCACTGCCGCCGGCATTCAATCCAACGTCCCAACAATGTGATACTACGAAGGACTAGAACAGGAGAAACGGGCGTTGGTTACGTAGATCTAGACAGTTGTTAACATTTTTTTAGACTAGATTCTTCTTTATAGCCTTATTTTCATTCTAAGATGAAAAACAATCTCAAAATTTTGCTCATAATTAAATTTTGAACAGTGAACACATACATTGTAATAGCTAATAAGTGTAAATTAATTAAAATATAAAATGGAACTCAAGAAAGCCATGCGCCAAATTTTTGTACTACATATGTGGACATTTTGCGTTGGAAATTATGTATACATTTATATATCCACATGGCCTTACTGTTCGAGGGTGTTCGTTGTTAATGCATGCAAAACGCATCAGGTTAAGCTTCAATCCACTTCACTTTTAAAATCTATGAGGTTGATACTGTGATAGAGGACGAACAAAAATGGCTTGCTTCAAATACAACGCACCTGTCGCGCAAGTGTTTCGTAATCATCTCCAAAGTCTGGCAATCGCGCTGCCAACCATACTTCGGGAAAATGTTTCCTGAAGTGAGACATCTTTATCCAGAACTGGCCGTCATCTTGTTTCTTGTATCCCAACTCGTCCAACTTTTGTCCGTCTATTTCATTCCAGTTTGGATCGCTGCGAAAATAGATCTATTTTGTTGGCATGCGAAAACATTAACAAATATTTAAAAGAAAGGAAATCAGAAATGAAGAAATGGGAGGGTAATATTAGATTACTGTTATCGACCGGTATACCACTGTAAAATATCTTTGGCAAAGATGTTTTATAAAAGAAAATACGACGGTGTAGTAGCTCATGTTTCGAATTTCCTTTCTGGGTTGGATTTCTTTCCAGAACGGCAACTTCACACGAAGGACTTATCAAATATACATTTTGAATTAACAAACGTAATAACGAATCTCCAAACATTATAAATAATGCCGTTAATAGTTGACTTTAATACCGCTTTCAATTCCGTTAATAATTGACCGAACGTATGTACTTTCATTAACACACGAAATTCACAAAATAAAGTTACAGCTAGAGCCGGACGAAGACAGAAAATTGATATTCCCCTCGGGCGCCGCGCCGCACTCGATGACTAGATCCTCAACCCATGGAAGAAAACTTTGAATATCAATATTTGTTCACATTGACATTTCAGAAAATTCTCCCAAAAATAACGAAAACGACCTACATTTATAAAAAAAATGAACATGAAATAGTAATTTAATGATGAATTGCGCTGGCAAAAAAGCATCTAGCTTTAATATTGAAGGCGTAAGACAGGTTCGAAAAACATTAAAATATTTCATCAATAAACCCGAAATTACCTGAAAATTACATTAAAAAATGTACATGACCTTCACTAAAGTTCTAATGTTGAGGAACAGATTTCATTAAGCGTAAAAAATGATTCGTTGTAGTTTTCCAATCTTAATTTTTTGCATTTTTTGAAAATATAGTTTATTGAGAAAGGAAACTGCGCCATAAGCGCATTTTGCTCTATTTGAGAAAAAATTAAAATATTGCAGCTGTATTTGAGAATTTTTTAAAAACTGGTTTTACTTCAAGCAGACAAAAGAACTAGAATTTTCCAAAAAAAAAAAAAAATAATTAAAACTTTTTTAAAACATTTGTATTGCTTTTAAAATTTGTTTAGGAACTAAATCTAATTTCGTATTATGTAAATGTTAGTTTTATAATTAGCGTATTGTAATATTACATATTATATGCGATTTTGCATATTTATTACATATTCTTACCGTTTTCATTACATATTTATGTACATATTTTGAGGTTTCATTCTACATATTTTTCCGGTCTCTACTCTCGACCAAGATTTGGATTCTCGTGACATGCTATCTTTTCATTGATGTCGTTTAGACGTAGCTAACATACAACTGAATTTTTATCACGACATAAAGGTGATAGAAATATATAGTTATTAGGTCATGTTTTGCCATTTTTCAATTTTTAGGTCATATTTTTGAATCTTCGTGTTACTTTTGTCACTTTTAGGCATTTTGTTTCCTTTTCATGTTTGTTGTTTCATGAATTTATAATGACGCACTAAAACAAAGTTTTTATTGTATTATCAGTTTATGACGAAATTTACTGCTGCACTGTACTCTGTTTTTCAAACTCAAAATTACACGGATCTTCGGTAACTTTCTCGACCTTTCAAAACTGACGGTTGGAAGATCGGAGTTCGAGGAATTGGGGAAAACGGAGCTTCCTCCTAAAATGAAGGTTTCATGTTAAAAATACTTTATATAAATACATTTTATTCAAAATTATAAAAGTCATTGAATAAATAAATATTTTCATTATAAAATTGAGTATTTTTTAAGAAGTTAGGTAAATTTTACATGTCATTTTCCTCTTACTTTTAAATCGTTTTATGGGTAATTTTCAAAGAATTTTGAAGTCATCAGAATCCGAGTCCTGCTCGTGACAATGTTCTTCATACGTCTTAAAATAAAATATTATTGGAAATGACAGGAGAGAGCCGGGAATGCGGAACGTGAGTGGCGCTCACCTGTCGTTCCACGCGCCCTCCCACTCGCCAGTGGCGTGCGGGTTGCGCACGCGCACCAGGCGCACGAGGCCGTCGCCCAGGCGCAGCGACCCCACGCCGGTCACCGTGTACGCGTGCAGCCCCGGCAACCCCTTGCGGTCCTCTTCCCTCTGCAACACACCGCCCTGCGTCCTGCACCCTCACCGGCAGACACGTCTCAGTGCACGCTCATGAGCGTGTGCATTGCGGGCCCGACACTGAGAGGACAGCGTAGAACTCACTCGTGGATGCGCGATATATTTGGCATCATCCATGAGAGTGGACATTTCATGAACGAGTGTGGATGCGCGACCTGTACGCAATAGACCGACTGGAGATACTGTCTGTAGGCTCCATACCGATCATGGACTGCATTAGTGGCACAGCTTAAAAATAGTCGTTGAGATAATGAGTTTGATGTTTTACCTTGTATTGAAATGCATAATTCTTATATTCACACTTCTGCTACGAGGGTTGCCTTTTATATTTCAGGATTAGAGAACAAAAACAAATATTTATCATCAAAAATCACTTTATTGTTTTTCAAAATATTCCCCATGAAGATCTATACACTTTTGCATGCGTTTGAACCAATTGTCGAAGCACTTTTGCTAACCTAATTGAGATATCTCCAAAACATGCATACTAAATGCAGCAACCGCTTCTTCAGGTGTCGAAAAACGTTGACCTCTCAGTTTGTTTTTACGTACGGGAAAAAAGAAGTCATTCGGTGCCAAGGAAAGACTATACGGCGGATGACTCATCAAATCGATGTTTTGGGTATTCAAAAATGCAGTTCTTTGAGCCGATGTGTGAGAGCTCGCATTGTGGTGAAGAGTTATCCGTCTACGGCGGTTGGTTTTCCTGATTTCTTGGGAGACAGCTGGCAAACAAATCGTTGTGTACCACTCCGAATTGACTGTTCTGCGTTGTTCTACTGGAACGGTTGCGACATGTCCAGTTTTTCCGAAAAAACAGGCGACCATCTGTTTAGAAGTGCTTCGTGCGCGAACAACTTTTGTTGCATTTTGCTCATCTTGAAACACCCATACAGTCGACTGCTGTTTACTTTCGGGCTCATACGCCTAAATCCACGATTCATGCACTCTGTCACGATGTCATAGACGTGGTTTCGAATGCACCGCGATGGTATTTTTTGAGCATTTCTCTTTCGACCATTTGGACACGAGCCTTTTTTTTGTTGGTTTGTCGAGATTGACAAAGTTGGGTGTTGGGATCCAACGCGAACATTGTTTTTTTTTTACAGTCAAATGTTTCAAAATATTGAATTATGCTGGTCCCACTAATGCCTAAGGTTGTCTCAATTTCAAACGATGGTCACATATGACTGATCTTGCAATATATGGACGAGCTTAAATTCGTCTGGAGTGAATACTTACGACCCACAATTGAATTCACGCATACCACAATTGAAACACTGGGGTCCTTGATGGAGGCTTTCATCTGCCAAAAGTACTGTAAACAACACAAATAGCGCTCGTATGTCAAAACGTTCTGAGTACGCATAACCTCAAAACATTCAACTTTACGATAGAGCTGTCAGTTTCCAGATTGCAACACCAGGGTTGCCAAATCCCGAAACATAAAAGGCAACCTTCGTACTGTTGGTGGAATACTGTACTATAAGACGCTGTTGTTTCTGAAAGAGACCAATTCTGGATAGTGCATTTATTTGAATTTTTTAGTTGCGTCCCTATTGCAGCCCATGAGCCGCATGGAGTGAGGCAGCCTGTTATGGAGGCCGGGCGTCCACGTTCGTTGCCGAGATTTCCACTCCCGGACAGCGTTGTTAGGTGCATGTGCATTTAGTGAAGGAGTGAACATGATAATGGGTTGTGATTGTGTGAGCGCATAATGATAATGCGTGAATGCCTTGGTACTAAATGCGGAGCCGAAAGGAAGAACGGCTTAACCGAGTTAAGCAGTTTTCCTTTTCTTGCCTTGTGATCTTCATTAGACGTCAATGACTATAAATAAAGAACTAGATTTCAAATAGATAACACAAGCATCAATGTGAACGCAGGGAGCAAGATATTGCGCAAAAGCCGTACATCCATTGAACTGCAGGATCGTTTGGTGCTCCCATGTCAATTTGTCGTGTTGGTTGTTCTTCATTACTTCAGGCAATCTTTATTATAAATTGTTACTACAACGTTAATTTAAGATTTTTGTTTGATTTTTTTGTGTTGCTTATATTATGATGACGGTAGTGTACTGGACTAAATGATGTGTAACTCGGAAGAAATGTATTCTGAAATCTCGTTTTAAATCTAATGTAATTTAATGACTTTTCTTGCATAAAATATTCATAAAAATAATGTATATATTTTATTTTTTAATTCCTAAGTCTATCCTAAACATGTACATCATGTAAAAATTGTAAACCTCTCCAGAACAACACCTTAAATGAAGATATGGGCAAAACCTAATGTGCATGAAAGAACGGTTTAAGATAAATTATTTTTTATATTATATTTTTTAAATGTTACATTTTTCTGTAAATTTACTTGTTGTAGCCCGTTTCCAATGATATTTAAAAAGTGTACTGCATGTTACATTTCTTACCGATAAAGAGAACGTAAAAACTTTTTACTTACTTTCAAAAACATTGTTTTCGGAGTTGTGAATTAAAAAATTGCAAAATTGTACGTGTTGTTGAAATCGCGAGGTATTTGAATAAAGACCTAGATTTGGGAATACGTTTTGAACAAAATGAAGGTTAGAAGACGCTTTGGGATTAGTGAAATTTATCAAGCTAAGTTTTTCTGATTTTGATGCATTATATCAATGATGGTTAAATGACTGAAGATAAAAATGAATGCATAACTCAAGGTTTCGAAAGCGGATAAATTGTTCTCAGGGAACGTCCACACTGTCGAAATATTGTACAATGTGAATGTCTACTTTTCTCTCTCATTCCACATGGAAAACCATAACCTTGCAAGTTTTGATTTAGCAACTGAATAGAAGATCGCGATTCGCTTAAAATCATGTCTGTTTACAAATCGCTGGACTTGTCTCAGAGACCAAAAATGCGCAATAGGTCTACTAAGTGTGCACTAGTCTTTAAGGTTAACAACAACAACTACAACATTTATCAAATCCGGGCAAGCACTCTTGCATTAGGAAACCTCTTCCTCCTCCCTTTCTCTTCACATCCACAAGAGAAAATATTTTTACAAAAAATTCGAGATTCTGCATGACCCTAAATTCGAGACATGTATCCTCACTCTCATCGCGGAGAGAATGTTCCCGGGCAAATCCCAAAAAGGGAAAAGGAGCCAAAATATCTCAATTTGAAGATAACGGCGTGCAGAAAATAGCTAGTGACAATCACTAGAGTCGTTGCCTTTTAGCCAGCTCATCTGGTGGTTTCTCCGAATACTGAATGTTGGAGAAGCGCACCAACAAAAAGGCCACAGACCGCGATCATTCCTTATTCATTCTTGCCCCTTATCTCCTCTTACATACACACACACACACACACACGCACACACACACACACGCACACACACGCACACACACACACACACTCACTCACTCTAGCACTACACTACCACGTATATTGGAAGTTTAGATTTCGTCCCGACTGTGGTGGTACCCTCTAGGGAAGTATCTGGTAAACGAAACCCGCAAACCAAATTATAAGTCCCCGCCAGATTTCCGGTTCAAGTGGGGAGGAACTTTTCAGTGGGGAGGTCACCACTTTTCTAGATGGAACGTAGATTACATTTATGGAACTAATCACCTTCACAGTTGATGCGCCCGTAATTAATATTCACTCATTTATTCACTCCGCCACCCCTTGTTCAGACAGGGATTTAAGCAATAAGTATAGCATAACCAGTACAAGGAAATATAACGCCTCAGGAAAATCTCTCCGCAATGACACCTTGCTGGTGAGAGTGCGAACAGGATTTGCACTTGTAGCAAAAGAAAACGTAAATAGTGTACTCACTACCGCGGTTTAAGAAATATATATTACACCGTGCCCCTATAATCATAACAGATGCCGGGTATTGCCCTTTCTCTTGTTTCCCTGTTTCTGGTTGCTATCAACATCAACGCAAATTTTTGAAAGGAGGTTCTGACTCGGCTGGGTGCGGAGAGACATCGCTGGTGCACTGTAGTTAACCCCGCCTGTAGTCGGCCTCACCATTGTGGCGCACGCGATGACGGATTGGTTCTTGAGCTCGCAGCGGAAGAGGCGGTGCAAGTCGCGGGCCGGCGTCTCCGCCAGGTAGAAGTCCTCCACCACGAAGCCCGTCAGCGAGAGGAACGCCTCGCTGGAGAAGCCGCCCACGATGTTCTCGTAGTTGCCGTGGAACCTGCAAACACCGCGGAACGTGCTCTGCTCGTAAACTAGTGGTGCTACATCGTAGCACGTACTCTCATAGAAGCTGTGAGGAACATTTTAGCCGTTAGATAAAAAATGCGAATAGAAGTTTAATAAAAAGTTTATACAACCTACTTCTAATATCTAAATTATCTTTTTTAAACTTACTTTATCAAGCTTGACACTCAGCATTGAAAGTCAATTTACGCATATCTCTAAGACCCATAACATAAAGCAAATGTATTTTTGGTCAATAATTCATCTATCGAAGAACGAATTACGTTTATCAAAATTTGTTTTCAGCCCAACAATACTTTAAGGATTCTTGCCATCTGTTGAAGGCCATCAATAGCAGTTAGTGCCGCGTTCTGACACATTTTGAAACTTTTTTTCTGCATCAGAAACTTCCCAAACACGTGTTTCCGACAAATGTCGATAATGGAGGCAGAGAACTCAGACAAGTTGAAGAATCACACGACAATGTAATATAGGAACGAGAAAGCACGTCGTCACCCATCAAGATGATTCACGTACGATGCTGGTCATCACCTGTACCTCAATAAGTGAGTAAAGGGAGTAAAGGCATTGGAAACCTACTCAAGTCATGCAAAATTATGCAGTTACTTGACATTAAACATCAGACAACAAATATTAAATAGTGGAGAGACGACCCCACTCCGTGGATGTCTAAAGAGAAAGGACACGTCACGTCAACAAAGATCAATTAGTTAAATGGCTTTAAAGGGAAAGAATTAAACCAGAATCGGAAGCCGTTTTAAAGTTGCCCAAATTCAGACTTCCGTCAGGAAGTCCTCTTTACCAGTAACAGGTATAAACCATTGATCTTATCGTCTTAGTTTGTTTATTTCTAGCAAAGATTGAATACATAAAACACACGAACGGGTCTGTAGTAGTTATCTGCATTGGTAGGTCTGTAACTCCTTTAAGTTCCAAACACTTGCTCCAGGGAATTGGAACTCATACCAAAACCTGTGAATTCTTTTGCTCTGAGCACAATGCTGTATGGCCAGCAAAACCTTACTGTTAGTACTACGTATAGCAGCAAACAAATAGGATATTATTATTCAGGATTTGGTGAACATTTATTGTGTCTTCTTACGTGTGTGTTTCGCCATGTGATCAGAACTACGTCACCTAGGACACAGATAAATGTTTTTAATTCAAGAGTTTGAAAATCGAGATCAGTCTGATGTGGGATATAAAACACAGGCCATTCCGATAGTCATTAGAACTGTGGGATTTGTTCTGCGAAATTTATATAAGAATTTGTTCAAACTTCCAGGGAGCTCAAACGAGACTGAGAAGGTCAAGACAGCACATATTTTGCGCAAAGAATTGTGGAGGCACTCAGTACCCTTGAGGTCTGCTTCTTAGGAAGCTGGTGGTTACTAGCATAATTTCATCGCAAATATTGAAAATTTATGCCAAATGTATTGACAATTGTTAGAAACCTTTGTCTTGTTGGTAAAAGCTTTTCACCAACAAGATAGTCCCATCAATTTTCGCCGAAATATTGCGTCCAGTACACTGCGTGACAATACGTAGGCCAAAATGAGGACGCACACTTCTTCTCTTAGACGGTGCCGAGCCTTTTACCCGAGGAGAATGAACTAGAGGCGCGGAGGGGGAAGGGCGGAGGCGACAGCTGCAACTTGTCGGACGTTGCCTTGTTGACTTCAGTTAAGGCGCGTAGTACGTGATCTCCGATGAAATGTCTTCTCGATCCATGTGTTGGCGCGAAATTGTTAAGAGCTAGTTGAAAGATGAATAAATGTTTAACATAAATAATTAAAAATACATTTTAAAAATCGCAAGATTAGCAATATTATAAAAAATAGACATTTTCGTTTCCGAGTTATAGACATTTTTTTTACATCGGTAAACGAATTGCAAGTATAATTTTTCTGCATTGCTAACAAAATACTTACTTCTACTCGCCCTTACTTCTACTTTTACCATTACAAGCAAAAGGAGAGTTCAACAAAACGTGCGCATATTCTAATATGCTACATTTACGTCCAAAAGCAAAACAAGGGGCCATCTCAGCATTTGCTCAATGGGTCAGGGAAACTGCGATCATTGGGAGTGATATTCATTCACGTAATGATTTTGAAAATTGACCGACTAGCTTGGGAATTGGGCTTGGGAATGCGCATACATTAGCGTATTGTGCTTGAAAGTAGGCATGCTATTCCAAGACTCACTTGGCGAACGCCTTCTCCAAAAGGGGCAACCAGAACTCGTTGGACGTTGTGCATTTGCCGTAAACCAAATCGTTGTCTTCGTCAATGGGCAGTTTATCGTCAATGTAGACCGACACCCATTGGCCCATTCTCCAGAAGCGGGCAACTATTATGCCATGATAGTCGCTCCCGCAAAGAGGTTGATCCTCCGGCATTACCTGAAAATAAATTAAATTTTGAAACGAGGTTCAAGAAACTCGGCTCAACTAAAAGGAAGTTAGCATGCATTTTACTCGTATTATTAACATTCTCAAGACTTTCATTATTTTAAATAAACATTTGCTTGATTTTTTTATTTCATTAATTGATTTACTGACGTGTCCCCTCCCAAATTCAACCAAATTTACTTGATTATAAATTTATTACAACAAATTATTCATAATCTTCATTTAAGAAATGTTTACTAAGTGAAAAAGCTATAGTTGCCATTTTGAAAAGGATTAAACAAATTGCAACTATTTTAGAGATATTAGAAGTTCAGTTTCTCAGACTACGTAAGTAAAAATTAATTTAAGTTCTAACACGACACTATCCATTCAAAAACATTCCTTTTTTGAAAATACAGAAAGTGAAAAATGACAATGAAAAAAAAAAAGAAAAAAAGGAATATGATATAACGATAAAAGATTTAATACAATGTAATGATATGATATAATCAGTTAATAACAAAAGTGTTAGGAAAAGTGAATTAAATAATTTATTTGGCATTTGTTTCAAGAGCTTTGCTCTTGTCACGTGTTGAGTAATGTTTCATTTAAGATGTACGCTCCATTTCAAATCTATCTGCTTTTCTCAGATTCAATACTCTAATTCAACGCGCTAATATATCTCTAATTCACTTGCACTGACCAATTAACAAATTATTTCCAAAATTAATATTTTCAAACCGAAAAATTCTCTGTCACTCGAAGTGTATCCATAGGTACTACATATGAAGGATGCGTAATGTTAGAGTAGATGCAAACGGATTTTTTCAAAGGGTATTATGCTGCAACTTACTTGGCGAATGAGGTCTGGATATTGAGCCAAAGCTGTGGCGGCCGCTAGAAACCAGCAATCGCCGAGTCTTCCTTGCTGCACGTCGTGGTGGCTGATACCGTCCACGAATAGCTGCGGCTTTTCGGCGATTTTCTGTACATAGAGGGTCAAAATTAGAGCTAGTAACCTTGGATCTAAGGAAGAGGAATTGTATATGTAATTTTGATTTGCTGTTTGTAGTGTTGACTGTCATTAGTGTTAAGGTCATTAGTTTTAACTTTTTCAGTTCTCTAGAAGTAATTAAAAAGGATACTTGTTTATTTATCTTTAGGGGCTTGGAGAAGGAACGATGACTAAACGAAATGCTGCAAGGCTACTTTCAGAGGATGCTTTAAATTGTCCTTCATTTACCCACAGTTGGAGAGAAATATGGCACACATGAAGAAAAATATGTTTGGCCCTGGTATCCAATTGCTGACCGCTTGCTGGCAATTTAACTCGCCCTTTGAGCATTTGGCGAGGTCATGGCTTACGTCTGAATGGTGCCACATAGTTCATTGTGAATGGTGTGCATATTAAAGCGCCATAACAATTTGCATTGTATCTGGCCCGGATGGCTATTTGTCTTCATGAACATGAGATGCAGTCTTCATGAACATGAGAGGCAAACCAGTTCTGTTTTTCTTTTACATATTTGGTGTACAGAGATTAAGGCGCGGCTGTGGAAACACTTTTGTAGGCAATTACTAAATTAAAACTAGTGGGGCTACGGAATGGCAGAGTCCTCGTATTAGTTTGTTTCGTATTGTCTTGAGTCTGGATTTATTTTACAGTTTTGCCAATCTATGGGCTTCTAAATGTCCTGCCGGTGCCTCTCTCGGTATCAATAGCCTCTTTGCCTCTCTGACGCGTCCTAGAGAAGTGTTTCAAAAAACACTAATTTTTAATTTTTTTTGTTTTTCTAATTGTCGCATGAAAATATGACTTTTAAAATATCATAGAAGAGTAAAACCTAGTTCTTCATACACATTTTAATCGAAAATCTTGGAGCCGTTTTGGGGAAAATGACATTTTAACATTTCTCATAATGCGCAATTTTGACCTCTTTTCCCATAGATTACTAACACTTTTTAATGTGGTAACTACTGTAACAAAATCTGGACTTGAAAGTTATTTAGTCAAAAATAGAACAAATTAAAGTCTTAAAAAAATAAATTGAATTCTTAATTTCGGACACTAGTGCTTTTATTCAAGGTGTAAGTAAAAATATCAGAAAAATAATTTCATTTCGTGGAAATAATGGGCAGACAGAGGATGAGGATTGTTGACACTGGCAACCACCAGCTCCAATTGGAAAGTGTTAACCAGCCCAGTACGGTGTTTTTATTAAGTAGAGTTAGTAGAGTTAACAAAGTAGAGTTAACCGTAGAGTTAACAAAGGAACTTATATTTTTAAAACATTGACACACAAAAATCAACAGCTTAGTTGAAGGTTTGAGCTGAAAAAGAGAGAGAAAAGCTTTTTTTCCTAACACTACATGTGAAAATCCTTGAACTAGGAAAATTTTACTCTTAAAGTATTAAAACCGATTTGAGATCACGGTTGCACCAGCGGTGCACAGAACTGAAAAATGCTTTACACTATTTCACTATTCAGAATGTCCCAGAATAAATGTTACACATTTCTAGGACATATAAATTGGCCAAAGATGATCACATTTTGCCAATAAACATGCGATGGGAAATTTTAAATAACGAAGATACCCTTCACATTTGCACCTGATAGGTATTTAACTCGTCATACATTGGTGATTGGTTTGCCCGCCAAAAACTTTTTGATTGCCTCCGAACGTGAGCCGCCCAACATCTTTGCATGAGTAAGGGCGGATTTCGATGACCAAAATTGTCTATTATTACTAGACATTGGATGTTTAGAAATGTGCCTATGATGTAATATGTGAAAGGTTTTTATCATGCGAGCACGAGTTATAAAAAGGAAACATTTTGAAAAGTATCATTTTGCGATGTTGGCGTGTATAGCTTTATTTCCTCTTCTTTTTGGTAAAAATTAATGTTTAAATCAATTTCAAAAATTTAAAGCGGTAGATTTTGGGTGTGCTGGGACTAAGTTTCCACACGAAAGCCGATCATTGTAGTGTTACTGGGCAAGTCAATAACCCTGATATCCGAAATTGATACCGTACTGCAACCGATTTTCTTAATGGAAGTTGTGGGAAGGAAAGCTCTGTAAATTTAAAGAATTAAATGTTAGGCCACTTTCATGTTCGTCGTCTCATTAAAAGAAATTAAACAAATGGAGCGTGCAGCCATGATGTACTCGTACCAATGGCCCCGCCAATGTATTGTTGATTGATTCTTCGTCCCAACCGATGTCCTCGAAAACAAAGCTGAGGCACAGGACGTGTCGCGCGAATGCTTTTTTCGACGTCGAAATGTTTCATTTTAATTACTGAAAATTCGGTGTACTGTATACTTACAATATACCGGAAAGTGGTGTCTTAAAAGTGATAAATTAATAAAACTGCTATTAAGAAGCGGGTCGGTGGTTGGGTAGAGGGCTGGTTTGTTAATAGGGGAATAATTTGAATACAATATGTATGTTTCAGTGTCCGGTAGAACAAACAATCTTTAATACGTGTAGTCGTTTTAAATATGTGGACTTTCAGAGAGGTTTCAGTATATACAGTAAACCCCGGTATTCTGAACCGATTATGAGGTATGGTGTGTTCTGAATCGGAAATGTTCAGATTATCCGAATAATGTACCATACATATACAAATATATGTATAGGATTATCAGACCCAATGCGACGTAGCATGAGATGTGAGAAAATGGCAATGTGATGTAGTAATCGCATCATCACATAATCACATTGCAACATCAAGCGGATTGAGTTCTTTACGGCTAAAGGAGATTTTGCAAGTTCCTCTACGTGATATTTACTGCTACATAAGCATGTGATATACACATGTAGTTACCACTTCAATAATCTTGTCATTTCGACAACTTGTGTTTCAGTGATTAGTTGTTCATTTCTACAGTAGTTTTAAAATCCTTTCTTTTCACTACAAATATCCATTTTATTTATTTTGTTTATTACTTCCTCTATCCCGGATTTTTGGGGTGCTACTGTCGCATAAGGAGCAAGGAGAGACGAGACAGAGTCGCTTACCCGGGGGCGGCGCCAGCCCCGCACGTCCTCGCGCAGCTCCACCGCCAGCGACGCCGGCGCATGCGGGAAGTCCGGGTCGCGGAACTTGCGCCCGTCGCCCTGCGCGTCCAACAGGCGCGCCACCTGCGCGCGCTCCTCGTCCTGCAACACACACAAACACACACACACACTTTGCATATTCCTCTGGCCCACACAAACAAACGTGTGTCTTGCGACTCAGCTCGGAAATGTTTTTATTCGCCTCTAGTCCATTGATCCGTTCGATTGTTCAGTTAAACATTTAAGTAATTCATAATGAAGTCCATTCTCTCCTTGGTCAGACATCGCGAATTGTCTATTTACATAGGACACGGTGACTACTACCAATTCAAACTGCAAATTTTCCGGAGTTTACTTTAAAATGTTATCAAACTGATTTTCATCTCTCTCATGAAGAATAACTTTGCAATGATTGTGTATGCAGACTTGCTTCTCCAATGCTCGCTGCGGCGTTGCTGCTCGGCGTTGAATAGAAAGTTTGCGTTCGAATTGAGCGTTCAGTTGAAAGACTGGAGTGCCTTTGTACTCCCAAACCAATGTTTGAAAGCAGAAAGTAATATTATCAGTTACAATTTTTATTGCTGATTGTCCTTTGAAAGCATTATGCAAATATGAAATATGGAAAGCATACGGTCACACCATCAACGAGATTCGAAATGTAGCATTCAAACATATTCAACAAATAGCATTGTTAAGAATGATTAGATAATACATCATGTTTGTTGGTAAGACAAGTGTGCATAAAGTATTCGTTCCTCAACACTATGAGCTCTTCGTGCATTATCTGTTGACTCAAGGGGTACGCTCTCCTACGCACGCCCCCGCAATGAGCCTTGGAGTGAATCACTGTGTCATTCAAAATAAAGAATGTGGTGACTTGAAAGTGTTAATGAATTCAGGTACGGATCGTTCCTATTTCATGTGCAGATTCTCGTATTAATCGAACTATTGTCTAGAGAAGCATTTATGTGTGTCAAACTAAGACAATCTCTAATATTAAATTGGCAGTTAAGTTTTTCAAAATACATACATGAATATCTCTCCGAGTTTTGAAATCAATAGAAGCAACTAACAGGAACGTAGATGATTACACATATCACCACTTTTAGAAGAAAGAAACTTACATTTTTTGTAACAATTTGTGTTAAGAAATGGATAACTTTTTTAAATAAAAGGCCTTTTTAAAAGACAAAACAGATGTATTGAAAAGTTTATTTTATATAAAGAAATTATACCAATATATAGACAACTTGTTCTTATGCGGTTGGTTGGATATATTAACTTTTAATGTAACATTTAATGCTGTTTCAAAATCACTCAAAATACTTTATTGAAGAAAAAACATGTCTTTGAAAGATTTGAACGTACAGAAAAGTCTATGGAAAATAGTTTGTTTCTGAAATTAAGTTTTTTTGCAATACAGTTATCTATTCTGCAAATTATGCAAAAATAATAACATTTAAATATTATGTAAGTAAGCAATATTTTCCAAATATCTTCAAAAAGCATTACTTTCATCTGTTTTTTCTAGTACGACCGAAGACAGGCTAAGTGATTTTCTCAAAGAGTGCAATTATTCAGGTTCGTCTCAATTTTCTCCGAGCCTTGTGCCTAATCACTACTAATTAGGTTCATCACTACTACCTTCTGTTCGTTATTTCCGCGATTAACTACATAATGAATCCTTCTTAACTAGGGTTGTCTATAGCATATTTTACTTCGGTTTGGCATGGATCTGAGGGAACTCCAAGAAATATTCATTAGTTCATACGGGTCACAAAAAATAGCAGTAACGAAAATCCGTCCCGCCGAGGGTTAAAAGTGTTCACATTGAAAGTTCATTCTCAGATTCAGGATCTACATTCTGATGATGATCTTCAATTCATTTCTTCTTTTCAAATTTGATAGCTCTTATGTACACATATCATTCGAAAGGACATTAATTAACAAATGTAATTTAATTTCCATCAGAAAACAGACATTTTGTTCGCAGGTGTAAAAGTTTTTTTGTTTTTCTACGTTCCCTCATAATTCTTTTTATATTTATTTTTATATCATCAAAGCCCTATTTTAACAATATTGAACACAATATTCCACCACGAATATGAAAATATAGAATTGGAGACAATATATAAAAAATATGAAAGATTCCTTGAAAATATGAGAATCGGATTCAAAGCAGCCAGGAATGAGTAACAGAAACTAAAACAATAAATAAATAAATAAAACATAATCAATTTAACGTTGTGATCATAATAAAACATCTTTATTCGATAGAATACATCTACTAAATCGTCTTCTTCTGGACAGCATATAATGAATTGGTGACGAATAAAAATATTTATTTTCTAAATGAAACTCAGTGTGGATGGACCTCGTAACACGTTCAAATGAAAGATGTTTTACTACTAATCGTCCTCGCGGAGTGAACAACGCTAAAATTATCTTTGATGAAACCCATCGGCTAATCACTGCACAATTGCTACTTGGAGTTTTGGTGAACGGGTACAACAGCGTATTCATTACCATTTTTATTAACACCATTTTAGAAACATTTACAAATGATATAAACGATGATAGTAAACCTTTTAAAAAAACTCAGGTTGATCTAATTTTACTTTCTAAACTCAAATCTATCTTATTGTCATATCGGTATCGGTCGCGTTTCTATCAAAATATTATTTGTCTGGAATTACATTTCCGTGTTACGTGGCTGTTGTGCATGCACGAGATATTATATCTAGTAACACGATTCTTGATTAGGTTTGCAAGAAAAGCTTCGAGATGGCGAAAGCTGCTTTCAAGATGCCGGCTAAAACGCGTGGAGTACGGGACGCCCCGCTGATAACATAAAGGCCGACCGACGGTCTGGCGAAGAAACAAGCGGCGGTCGGCCCGCGTTACGAGCGAATCGACCGAGCGCTGCGGCGGCTCTTACCGTGAGCGGCATGCCGGCGCCGGGGTGCTGGCTCAGGCGGGCGGGCGGGCGGGACTGGCTCTGCGCCACTGAGGCGCCCGACGCGGCGTCTGCCCGCCCTTGCCTCCTCTCCCCACACACTGGCCCAACGCCCACTCCGTCCCCACCCTTCGAATTCACGACCAGTAGCTGCTCTGCCAACTCCCACTTTGCTCTGCCGTTCGCTTCCCCGTCTTCGTGCTCCCCCCCCCCGTTCTATCCTATCGCCGTTATCTCGTCTACACTCTCTCTTACTCTCTATTTCCCATATCTCTCACTCTAATTGAGGATCAACTTCCACTCCACTTCTCACTCTCCACCTTCTCTCACATCTCTGCCTCTCACTCGCCCTCGACGTTGCAGTTTTATTGTCTCGATTTGTAGTTTCGGAAGCCAACTAGCACACTGAACGAGCCGTAATCATATTTAGTGCTGATTCATGATTCACAAACCAAGGAGCGAGCAGAAGTGTCAGATACCATAACATTCGCGCATGTTATGTGTTAAGTCTTTGTATTTCTTACGAAATACAAATGTTATGGTATG
Organism: Gryllus bimaculatus; assembly: GCA_017312745.1. Lineage (NCBI taxonomy): Eukaryota > Metazoa > Arthropoda > Insecta > Orthoptera > Gryllidae > Gryllus > Gryllus bimaculatus. The sequence continues at coordinate 6,618 of BOPP01000112.1, read as the reverse complement.
CGCTACCTTGAAAAAACTGTCTTAAAAACTATAATTAATATTTATGTGTGTTAGCGCTCATAAATCAGTCACGTCCGAGTCTTTCGCATGCAAGATTGGTGCTTAATTAGATTATTCCACCAAAACTGAATTTCAATATACTCAATTGCAAAAGAGAGTTCAATGTTTTTCATCAAACGGTAAAAACTGTTGGAGTTTTATTGGGTTCCCTCATATGTAAAAGACACGAACGTAAAAATAAAATACGAAGATATGCGAGTTTGCTGCATTTGAAATTTCCCCCCTGATATCACAGTTCTCGTTTTTTCTTTGGTATGTGTAATTTTGTCTCTTGGAGTTCAGTCATTATGAAATTATTTTAAAACAGCTTTGTAAAATTACAAATGCAGCCAAAATATTATTTTTAATACGCCGTGCTCAAAACACGGATTCTCTTACTTGTTTTTCCTGTTGAAAAGAAATTTGTTTCATTCTAACAAATAGTGTGCAACATATTACAAACATACGCGAAACGTGTCGAAGCGTGTGCGAAATATCTTTCGCACACAGGTGTTAAAAAAGAGAATACGCAACATAACCGCGAGGTGATCGGTGTACTTATTAAGTACTATTTCACTATCACAGATGGTCCCCTGATATTTCTGAACATTCAGGGAATCTTTATAATCTACCGATAATTACAAGATTAAGAAGGATTTTCGTTACGAGCTAGGTAGCGAATTCAGCTGCTGTCTGGTGGTGGCCTGCTCTGATCGAAAGTTTTCCATGATTTTTATCAATCAACACCAGGCGAATGTCCCGGCCGTACAATAAAAGACGGGCCATGGACAGTGTGCAATCTTCGTTTCCTTTTCCTTGTCTTCACCTGTCCTCTTACACACACACAGAGCATAGAACTTGCCGCGATTGCAGCGGTGCCCTGCTGGGGAAACCCCGACAGCAGATAACATAGGTCAGCACCGGATCTGGCTGTCCAGCGAGGGAAGATTCCTGCCATATCCCACAATAATACATGGACTGCACGTACTTAGATGTTGAAGCGCTCGGAAACATTAATGAATAAATCAGTCTAATGATAATTGTAAGCAAAGACACGTAAACACACGAAATGGTTTGATTGGACGAATATTGTCTTATGTTGCATATTTGCCATTTTCGTACTGTGGGTCCCTTATATGGGAAATATGAATAAATCTTGTTCCTATGTAGTAAATTACTTTCTCATTGTGAAGTAAGAATCTACTCCAAATTGTGAAGTCATCATTCAATCAATTGTGGATTCTTGATACGGAACTATAATTGTACGGCAAACTATTCGACCGTCTATAGTCAATGCTAGCGCCAAAACCGTTCGGATGATTTTTCATCAAAACTAATCGATCTGACTGTTCCGCCCACAACACTAAGCCCTCGTGCAAAGGCGGGTGGTCGCTCCCTCCCTCCGGAGGCGACTGCTCCCGCAGGGTACGCCCGCCGCACCCACGCCACACCCGCGCCGCCGGCCCCTCCCCCGAACGGCGGCTCCCACCGCTTTCCTGAAGGGCTGCAGCCTTCTCGCTTGCAACGTTCGCTTGTGCCAGGAGAGACGGGCGAGAACCACCACGAGAGGCACAGGCCACCACCGGCCCAGCGCCTTTTCGTTGAGCAGTCTCCGTGCTCGTGATCAGAGTTCATAGTATAACTCAATGCGCTTCGCGCACGTGAAAACACTGCCTTCGGCCCATACATCGGTGAATTAAGTGTGCTACCTTGTCTTCGACGAGCAGCCACTAAAAGGGTTGTCGCCGCATGTAGTCAGAGTGAATCTGTCATCGGCGGATACTACAGTGCGGTACGAGCAGACCCCACTCACACACCAAGACCGTGTGTGTCGCACGCGCACTCCTTCTGCCAGGGCCCACCTATTGCCAGGTCTGTGGCCAGCTGCTGGACAGACTCTCTGTGCCTGCATTCCCGCTTCGCCCGGGAGACTGAAATCGAAGTCGTGCGAGTTTGAAACAAATTGCGAATTATTTTGATTTTTAGATAACAATGTCTTCAAAACTTTTCAAAAAGTCTTGGAATTTTTGGATTAGTTTTCTTGAACAAAATTTGTACATAAAAACGGCACAGGCCTCATTTTGGTCAACTCTGAATTTTTGAAAATTGCAAAAGTTTAATATAATGCGGGAAAGTATGTACTGTTGTAGTATGTTGTTAATCTTCCCAGTTAATCAATGTTTCTGACGTGATATTTTACAATGAGTAGCATAAAAAAATCTGATTTGCTAGCCACTCTCAGCTGAAGAGCATTTTTCAGTTGTGAATGGTGACAAAATTAAAAGAATTAGCATTTTTATACTACTACTACTACTACTACTACTACTACTACTAGCTACTACTACTAGCTACTACTCACTAACTACTACTACTACTCACTAATACTAACTGACTACTACTACTATAACTACTACTACATACTACTATACTCACTACTACTACTATATACTACATATACTACACTATACTACTACTACTAACTCACTACTGACTTACTCCTATACTACTCTACTACTACTATATACTACTTACTCTCAGACTAACGTATATGCATCTACTATATACTACTACTATATATACTACTACTACTACTACACTACTATACTACTACTATATACTAACTATACTACTACTACTCTACTATAACTACTACTACCTATATACTACTACTACTACTACTACTACTACTACTATACTATATACTACTATACTTTACTACTACTATCTACTACTACTACTACTATACTACTACTACTATCTATACTACTACTACTATACTACTACTACTACTACTATACTACTACTAGAACTACTATACTACTACTCTACTATACTACTCTAACTACTACTACTCTAATACTACTACTACTTATACTACTACTGACTACTACTATACTCTCCTATACTACTACTACTTACATATCACTAATACTATACTACTACTACTACTACTCTATGACTACTACTACTTTACTACTATGACTACTATCTACTATACTCTACTAACTACTATACTCTACTTACTACTATAGTATCTATATACTACTTCTACTACTTACTTATAACTAACTGATACTTACTACTACTACTACTACTACTACTACTACTATATACTACTATACTCTGATACTACTACTAACTACTACTATTATATTACTACTACTACTACTATACTACTACTACTACTAACTACTACTTCTCACTACTACTACTACTACTACTAATACTACTACTACTATATATACTACTACTACTACTACTACTATACTACTATTACTATAACTATATACTACTACTATACTACTAACTACTACTACTATATACTACTACTACTACCTACTAATACTATTACTACTACTACTACTACTACTACTCAATACTACTTACTACTACTGACTACTACCTATACTAATATATATACTGACTACTTATATCTACTACTACTATACTATACTACTATATACTAACTACTACTACTATACTATTACTACTATTTAACTACTACTACTATACTAAACTACTACTCTACTACTACTACTACTACTATATTATACTAACTACTACTTATTACTACTATACTCTACTAACTATGACTACTACTACTACTCTATACACTACTACTATACTATACTAATACTATCACTAACTACTCTACTACTACTACTACTACTACTATACTACTATACTACTATTTACTACTACTCTATTAACTACCTACTACTATTACTACTACTATACTACTACTATAACTACTGACTACTACTACTAACTACTACTATACTCGCTCCTAATACTACTACTCACTACTACTACTACTACTACTATACTACTATACTACTATACTATCTATACTACTATACTATACTACTAACTACTACTACTACTACTACTACTACTACTACTACTACTACTACTACTACTACTACTATATACTGACTACTACTATACTATCTACTAGACTATACTATACTACTTATACTCTACTACTACTACTCTATAACTACTACTATCTACTACTACTTATACTACATATACTACTACTACTAGCTACTACTATATATAACTACTTATATCTACTAATATACTACTACTATATACTATATATGACTATACTACTACTACTATACTACTCACTATACTTATACTACTACTACTACTACTACTACTACTACTACTACTATATATTACTACTATCTACTATTAATACTCCTTACTACTAGCTATACTACTACTACTAACTACTAGCTCTACTCTATACTACTACTATACTAATAATACTACTACTACACTCATACTACTACTTATATACTACTACTACTACTGAGTACTACTACTATCTACTACTTATACTACTACTACTACTATACTACTAAACTACTACTATACTTACTACTACTATACTACTACTACTATACTATACTACTTACTACTACTACGACTACTACTACTACTACTATACTACTACTCTACTACTACTACTATACTGACTACTACTCCTACTACTCTACTACTTACTACTAATACTACCTGACTACTATACTATACTACTATACATACTACTACTACTACTACTATCTACTAACTACTACTACTACTACTATACTACTATACTACTACTACTACTACTATACTAATACTACTTTACTACTCACTACTTACTACTACTACTATACTACTACTACTACTACTAACTCTGTACTACTACTGGGACTACTACTACTACTATACTACTCTACTACTACTATACTATACTACTACTACTACTCTACTAAGTACTCTACTACTCCTGACTACTACTACTACTACTACTACTACTATACTCCTACTACTACTACTACTAGCTACTACTACTACTATGACTACTACTTACTACTACTACACTATACTACACTACCTACCACTATCTACACTACACTACCTACAAACTACCTACACTACCACTACCACTACGCACTGACCACTACACTCACTACAACTACCATACATACACTACCACTACACTACCCACTACACTACACTACACTCAACCTACATACATACATACATACAACTACCACTACACTACACTACCATCATACATAACCATACATACACTCTACCACTACATACCCTCCATACACTACATCCAGCTACACTAACACTAACTTACCCTACACTACCATACACTACCACTAGACACTACCACTACACTACACTAACCATACCAACTACACTACACTACCACTACATACACTACCACTCCACTACACTACACTACGAGTACACTACGACTACCATACCACTACACTACCTACCACTCACTACATAGCCACTACACTACACTTACACTACACTACACTACGCACTACAACTACAAGCTACCACGACTACACTACCATACCACTTAACTACTTACGCATACACTACACTAACCACTACTACTACCACTACACTAACACTACATACACTTCACTACACTCCACTACCACTCACTACACTCACATACGCATACCACTCGACTACGACTACCGACTACCACTAACACTACACTACTACCACTACACTACATACGCACTACCCTACCAACTACGCATACCGATCTACCACTACCATAACCAGCTACCATAGCCACTACCACTACCATACCACTACCTACCACTACACTACCAACTACACTACCCTACACTACCGACTAACCATCTCACGCACTACACACGCACTCACCACTACACTACTACCACTACATACACTACACTGACCACTACCACTACCACTACCATCCACTCACTACCACTACCACTACACTACCACTACACTACCACTACACTTACATACCACTACGACTACCACTACCAACTTACCAGTACACTACCCACTACCTGCACTAACTACACTACACTACGCACTACCACTAACCATACCACTACACTACCACTACGACACTAACTTACCATACCACTAACATACACTACCACTAGAACTACCACTTAATATACACTACTATAGCCTACCACTAACCTGACCGCTACCACTACACTACCACTAACACTAACTACACTACACTACCACTACACTACCACTACACTACCACTACCACTACACTAATACGACTCGCATACCTAACTACATACACTACCACTACCATACCCTACCAGCTCACTACCGCTACATTACGCTACCACTACACTAACTACCACTACACTACCACAGTACCACTACAACCACACTACACTACAACTACACTAACTCCGACTTACACTACCACTACACTCACATACCACTACATACGCATACACTAACTAACTTACACTTACCAATTACACTACACACTACACTACACACTACACTAACCACTCCCACTACACTCCCCTAACACTACCCTACCACTACACTACTCACGTACTCATACACTACCCTGACACTACCACTACCATACGCACCTACACTCACCACTACACTACTACAACTACAACTACAGAACTACAACGTAAACTAGTACAGCTAACACTACCACTACCACTACATCATACACGTAACTACACTACCACTACACACTACACTACTATACCATAGCCACTCCACGTACACTACCACTACACT
>BOPP01000111.1:4257178-4289768 GCA_017312745.1 Gryllus bimaculatus | reverse complement strand
GCCAAAACTTTTCGTCGTCATCTTTGGCAGAGCACAGCTTTCTTTAATGCCTTCTAATGAAAATGGTAGAATGGAAATTCTGAACATGCCCGAAATATCACTCTTAGCTGAGGCGTCCTCTAAACAACGCACACCAGCAACAAACATACTCGCTTTGCGCAACTATACCCCTTTCCGGCTCTGCTACACAATTGTGGTAGAGGATATAGCCCCAACCACACAATTCGCAGGTTAGCGACTTTCTTTTTTTCTCATAGAATGCATACTTTCACTAGCATTCAGACCGTAAAAAATGGTGTTGTAGTAATCTCTTGAAACTCTGTGGTAACAGGATTTTTTCCTTGGCACAGAACTGCGTTTGACGTAGTAAGATTTTTTTCTTGGAATAAGGGAGAATATCGTTAACATGAGCGAGCGATTGTTCAGATGATTTTATTTTTTTTTTTGCACATTGGCATGTTTACAATTATGTTATTTCTTTTTTAAAATACATATCTATGTTACGTACACGGCAAAATACTTATTACTATCAATTACTTGACTATCTTATTTTCAAATATGTGCGTACACATTTGTGTATCGTAGGTCTTTAGTACACAAAAATTAATATTAAGAAAAGTTATTATTAGTTATTTTAAGCAATTTCATTTTTAAAGGTGCATTTAGACTCTGAAAGTAGTAGACATCTCATCCTTCATGATTTTGGAGAACATGATCTGCATATTAAATGACCTCTCAGATGAATATACCAAAATTGTCGCTCAGAACAGTGATGACTTTTCTCATTGTAACGATGGTGATGTCTTCCTACAACGATCACCTGAAGGATATGCGAAAATATATTGGGAATTGAGAATTGATATAATTACTCAAGATAATGGAGAATTTACTAATGGTTACAATTGTTGCAATCCAAAATGGGGACCTTCTACATTTTTGGATTTTAGCAGTGGTGAACTGTTGATGCAAACTATGAGGACTCATAAAACATGTCTTCAAGAACAAAATTATACGATTTTACTAAGTTGAGAGCTATAATTTCTAATCCTCTGCTTAAGCAAAAAAATGCCTAGACTTTACTGAAATTATTTAATAGTCCAAAACTGCTTTTACCACTCAGAGCAGAAAGGGAACAGCATGGATCATGGCTATGGCAACAATCAAGAAGACAACCTACTAGAGCTTGTCTTCTGAAAAATCTCCTGAAGCAAACAACAGTTTGTTGAAAGAAATGCGAGTGTCTCAAATGTAAATAAAATGAATTAAAATATATGTCACACTCATACTTAATTAAAAATAAGCTAATTCATTCTGGAATATTTTTAAAATTTAATAAGTCTTCAATTTTTATTTCCAAGGTATATATTGTAACACAAAGTAACTAAATCAATGCTACTATGATAAATAGAGGAAGGCTAACTACACAATTCTGGTTGTGTTGTATCTCCTTTGTGAAATAAGTAAAGAGTATTAATTATAGGTTTCCAAGGCATTTTCTGAACCATGTATCTGATAACCAAATTCTCAGCGGTATAGAATAAGTTTTTTTCAAAGTCTAAGTCTGAAAGGAATATTAATTCAAAATGCATAATCAGGCTGAAGTGGTTTTCTGAGAACTAAAAGAGAAACAGTTTGGGCAGGAATCTGGGAAGAAAGTAGGTCCTGCAACAAAGACACATTCTGGTTCCAATCTGAATTTGATGCTGCCGATGGACTCGTGGAAACAGTGGAACATGTTCACGAATTTTCGGAGGAGAACCTTTTTACAAGCAATTCCGAACATTGGAAGCTGGAAATTCCCCGGATTGATAAGATCCAGAATTATTGAATAATGAAATTAACAGTAGTATATTATCATCCAGCCAAGGCTGTTAATAAAAGTTTAGGAAGCACAAAGGAACTCCGGAATAGCTCAGACGCTGCATTACGTATTTGCTACCCACAACGGGCGACAGTTCTTCGGCAAAGAACTACAGGCCAATCAATGTATGCCAGCATTGTACAAAGTTATAACTGCAGCTACAGCAAACAAAATGTACAGACGGGTGATCTAGGCTGTCCGGGTGACGCCGCGTCGAAGGCTGAGTTGCCGACGTTTCGACCATCCTGTCGTGGTCTTCTGACCAGCCCTGAGGAAGACCACGACAGGATGGTCGAAACGTCGGCAACTTAGCCTTCGACGCAGCGTCACCCGGAAAGCCCAGATCACCTACATGACTCTGGTCGCGGAAGCCTACGACTTGAAAATGTACAGACACCTATAAAAGAACCATCAGCTGCCAGTTGAACAGAAAGGATGTCAAAAAGGTTCCTACGGCTGTAAAGAAATCTTGCTACTACATAATCTTGGATGATGTCAAGTAAACTAAATAACAATTTAAGCAAGGCTTGGTTTGACTACCAGAAGGCGTGAGTACCACACAATGGGATTTTGGAGATCCTGGATATCTCTCGATATCATCCTAGAGGTATTGAGTTTTGCAAGGCTAGTGTAACGTCACGGAGCGCCAGGTTACTAATACACAGCGGAAAAGAAGTAGTAAAAACAAGAAGTATTCAGATTAGTAGGGGATTTTTTCATGGAGATTCGCAATCATCTCTGCTGTTTGGCGTTAGTTTGATTCTACTATTAAGACAGTTGTCACACACTGACTTTTGTTACAAGCTTCATGGTGACGAAAGACCAATATCACATTTGTTTGAGATCGATGATATTAAAGTATTTGCTAAGAATGGCACGATTCCTTGCGAAATGATGTCTGACGTTAATGATATTAGCAATGACATCTGCATGAAATTTGGTCTTGACAAATGTGCAAAAGTCAATTTAAAGTGAAGCAAAGTGACATCGTCAGTGAGCCCTGTAGTTGATTGTGATTTAAGATCTTGAGCCAAGTAAAACTTACGGGCTTGAAATATCTGGGCATTGAAGAATGTAAGCCCACCTCGAACGACACAATGAAAGATAGAATTAGCACGAATTATTTCAATAGTGAGATTTGTCCTGCAATCCGCTCTAAACTCCAGGAATAAAATATCTACAATAGGTTATTTGGTGGTGTCTGTAGCTAAACACTGATTCGGACTAGTGGACTGGGTTGAGCAAAAAATTTGAATCAGGGATCGAAAAAACAGAAAGCCACTTACAATAGATCGTGTTGCCCACCAGTGAGCTTTATGTACGTAGACTTTATGGGTCACGTATGGAAGGAGGAAGAGGCCTCAGACAAATTGAAATCTCGTAGCAGATTTTAGTTGTAGGGTTGAAAAAGTATGTAGTCAGCTATCAAGATGACACAATTATGAGGCTGGTCATTAAATCTGACCAAAGAATGTGAAACAGGCTTTGTAAGTGTAGCAGGAAGCATTGTGAAGAAGACTGTGCAAGACACGCAGAATACACTGAATTGCTGATGCTTCTTAACATGAAATGTGAGACAAAAATAATGTTAAAGAAATCATGGAGAGACAAAACCACTCCATGGACAATATCTAAAATGTGCAGATCAATAAAGACCAATCATTTATCTTGCATAAAATGTGAAGAATGAAGTCAGACTTGGAAGCAATCGTAATATAGCTGAAGAAGATCAGACGTTGAGAACACATGATAATTCTCAAAATGTTCCAAGATTATAAATGTCTCATTTGTCAGGAACAAGTTGAAACCATTAATCATCTAGTCTTAGCTTGTCCAATTGTGGCAAAGACAGAATAGTTGAAATGATACAATAGGATGATTAGTTATATCCATTGGCAGACCTGTAACGGCCTCGAAGTTGCAAACATGTGCTCCAAGAAGTATGAACACTCATTAAAACTATAGACATCTGTTGGACTGTTTACAAAATTGTTCGACCAACAAATTAAAACTAATTGCACGATAACGGCAAACAAATCGGATAGTAATATCTGGGACGTGGAGAAAAAACATGTCTACTTGTAGATATTGGTGTGACGTGCAATCAAAACGTCGTCACCAAGGAGGCAGAGAAAAGTCTTAAATACAAGAGTTTGGATGACGAGATCAGCCGAATCAAATTCCAGTCCTTTCGAAAAATGCGAAGTACAAAACATTTCTGTTTTGGGAACATCTCACATTTGGTACAAAGTATTGTAGAGGCATTGATATTCGATAGATCTGCTGTTTAGGAAGCTAGTTGCAACGCGGGAAGGTTTTACATTCAACCTATTCATAATATATTTAGTCATGAATAATAAAAATAACAATAATAATGTTAATTAATAATAATAATAATAAAGAAATGTAAGGTCCCATGCATAAGAAATATCAAGCACATAAGAAATACTAATGAGTGATATTATCTAAATTTACATGTGTGACATTATCTAAAGAGACTATAACAGCGGTGAATAAAAATGTCTTTTATAAATATTTTGGAATTCGGCAAAGCCTTACAATAGGTCACACGCAGCAAAAAGAGGAACTGAAGACAGTTTGGTCATCAGTTGAAGGCAGTCCTGAAGTACTGTACTCAAAAAACATAATAGCAGCTATCAATACGTACTTTCTACCAGTACTCACATACTCTATAAATATAAGCAAGTGGACAAAAAACGATATCGAAGCTATATGACTTATGCATAAGAATTCAAATGTCTCAGTTTAGAAATCACCACCACAAAAGCTTATCTCAGAGGATCGCTCAAAAGTGAAAGAAAAGGGGCGGGGTATTAACAAACTGCCAAATCTGCACAAGCAAATCTGTGCTTTGAAAAAGTACTTCAAAAAGAAAGCTTTAACCTCGCAACTACGTAAAATAATCGAACTGACAGTTAATAATTAAACTCCTCTCAGTCATAGATACGATGTGAATCAGCAACAATGATCATTTGAAGATGAAATACAGAAATGGTAGCAGAAGTTACTCCTCAGTGCATACCTTTCAGTAGTAGCAATTCAAGATCAATTCAAGACAGTAATGGTTTGAAAAAACTATTAACTTAATCTTTTAACTCAGAGTTAAATATTCTGAATTACTGCAGGATGAATGACCATTGCAGAATGTGTGGTAAAAGTCCTGAAAAATCCAGAATATTTTCATAGGCTGTAGTGTATTGGCCCACACTGAATGCAAACTAAGACATCACAACATTGGCCGTATAATCCAAGACAAACTCCAAGACATTACGGACTCCTGCAGAATAGTACATCTTATTACAAATTGTCATCCGCAAACAGTCCTAGAAAATAATACCTACAAACTATTAAACTATTCTGGGCGCAAAGATTGTAACAATGAAAACGTCCATCACAAAATACTACAACGTATTACAGTCCTGAAAAATAACAACTACAAAATATTAAACTATTCTGCAAGAAAAGGTCGTAAAAAATAAAACGTCCATCAAAAAAGAGCTGATATCATCTGAGATGAGATATCCAATACGATCTGCTTTTTAGACCTTGCTATGGTAGAAACTAGCACGATCAGGACAGTCTACCAAAAAAGTTGGAATTTCTTTATTTATTGATTAATTGATTATTAATTAACATATTTATTTATTGATATCAATAAGCAAATCGGATGTTGTTATTCGGGCTTTGAAGAAAAAATCGAGTAGATGTTTCCGGGCGAAGTGATCAGAAAGATGTGTCGTAACGAAGGAGGCAAAGAATCGTCTGAAATGCAAAAGTTTGGAAATCGAGATCTGCCGGATACGGGTCGTAGAAACGCAGGTCCTACTGACAGTTATCGGAGCTCTGTTACTTGTTCCTTAACATTCATGTAAGGATTTGTGAAAACTTAGAGATCATTCAAAATACTTGGGAGATTGGGGAATCACGTTATTGAAAACAGTCAGTTGAACAAAATATTGTAGAGGCATTTACATATATACATTTACATTACAGCTGCTCCTTAGAAATCTGAATGCAACTTGGTGTACGTTTTATATTGAACTGGCACCTTACATCTTTAGCCTTTAATTTAGGAAATAATAATAATAATAATAATAATAATAATAATAATAATAATAATAATAATAATAATATCAGCCATAGCATTTTCCAAGGAGTATATTTTAGCCAACTCAGGTTTGGTTGGCTCGAAGGAGCTTCGACTATTCTTAAAAGCAGTAAATACGGCTACTAAAGTGTCAGCATACTTCATATACCAGACTTTCCTATCCGTCATATATGGGTGATAAAAACTGTACGCAGTCAATGAAGTAGCTCTTTAATCTCCTCGAAACTTTCTCTGAAGACATCGGAATTTACTTTCGTATATATAATTGTAGAACAGTGATCTGCATGTGGCAAACGACGAGAGGACTAGAATACGAGACAGCAAAGCAGCGATCGTACATTTGCATACGCAGCATTTTCCGTGCCCTTGCCCAGCGTCTATATGCAGGGCACTGCTGTAGATAGCTGCTTGTTATGTTAATCCGACGGAAGGGGAGGAGAGGGGCTCGGGAACGAGGCGAGAGGCACGCGAGCCACAGGAGCGGGATTCAGAAGGCAATTTGGTCCCATTCTTGCATTTGAGCAGCTTCATATTATATCACTAGAAGTTAGCGAAGTGTATAAATAGTATCTCGAAATAGAACTCGAAAGTGAAGAACCGTATAACCACAGAATCCCTCCCAAAATATTGAAAAATGGTTTTAAAACGTGTTTGAATTTGTAAATGAAATTGATTGATGATTTGGTATTGTAATTGAGCAGACAATTACAAATTCTTTAAGTTCTCAACGAACATAATAAAATTTATCATACAGAAGCAAAGAATAGACAGGTGTGAACCCAGATGACCACATATCGTTATCTTCATTCTAAATCAGCAGTCTGATGATTTAATACTTGGAAAAGATGATCGTTACATTACTAATATAATCAACTGCAATGCTAACCAAATAGCTCCAACAAGAAAGTACTTTCAGAAGAGAACAGATACATCAACCCTGCAGAGCACGGGTTGAGTTAAGTCTCATCCTTTAATTCTTGCCAATGAACATTTACAACCAGGGCTCATGAACAGTGAATCCACGGTTCTACAGTGGTGCCGAAAAGAGTTACAAGGTAGATATTCCAACGAACTATCAGAACAAAATATAGTTTTTTAAAGCTTCTTACAGAGGCTTCATTTATGGATTACGTTACCCAGAACCAGAAGTATTTATTACAACCATTCAAGATCAGGGTATCACAGCGAGAAATTATTAACAATACGTGAAAAGAGACACTTCCATGGAAAGTGACGAATGCAGTAGGTGTAGTACACAACATGGAAACATTCAGCATACCCTTGACGGTTGTAATGTGTTGGCTCCCACTGCCTATAAAGTTAGACATGATATTATGGGTTTAATAATTCATGGACGATTAACACGAAAGTACAGATTTCAGGACTCTAATATTTCATGTCTTAAATACCATTCTTCTACAATCATGGAAAATGATGTGTGAAAACTATACTGGGACTAGAGTACAATTTCACACACACCACAATACCGAACAACATGCTAGTTATAATTGTTCTAACGTGTTCAAGTGAACAGGCACGAAAATCAATTTTGCAGTCGTCAACAATTGCCATTTGAATTCGGTTAACAACACGAAAATTTAGTAGTATGAACCGTTTTCGCAAGAGATTCGTCATCAAAGGAGACAAGGTTTAAGACACGCGTTGTGACAATGACGACACAAAAAGTATGATGAATTGTAACAATGAAGGAATGACACAAAATAGCAACCAAAATGTACTTAACTCCCAGAACAACAATTGGGAATTATTATAATCATAAAACGACAATATAAAACTATAATCTTGGTGGAGTATGAAAACTTGCATTTAGCAAAGAAAGCCAACTTTCTTTAACCGTTTTTAACATGCAATTAATAAGAAATACACATTTCATAAATCTAGTTTTCATATATCTAATACATTATTTAAATGTTTGTATATTGTTAAATGGTGCAAAATGTCTTTCGGCGTATGAAGATATCATCAAAGATATCATTACCATCAAAAACAAATAATTTTTCCTGAGCTGTACCACATCTCTCAGGTAGGCCATGTAATCATATCACTTTATCTTACTAAAAAATATGATAAAGTGATATAATTACATTTCATGATTATATGATGATTTGCTGAAAATTTTGTCTGCTAGGACATGTTAAGAAAAGAGCTATTTTAACTTATATAAAATTTATTTTGTTATTGTAACAACAATTTTACAAATATTTAAGAATTATTTTTAACATGAATCACTTGTGACAAAAGGTGTGAAATCTGTGATGTATGGTTCTCAGTCACTATACAGCTTCAAGAGGCAAACTGAGGTGGCTACCAAAACGACTCCACAAAAGGAGGTTGACTTCTTCTCGTTTCCCACTCTTGCTGCTTAATCAGAAGGCCCTGCAAAAATAAAAGAAAAATTGAATATTGAGTATTATTATTATATGAATTGCAAGATGACATGCAATATGGTAATATTTTTTTCTAGAGTGGTTTTCTAGTTTACTAATATACTAACTTGTCTAAGTGATGTCAGTTGTGACAGAATATCCTGACTTGTCCATTGTTCCACATTACCATTTTCTTCTAAATCCAAACTAACTTTCTCTGCTTTACGTTGAAGTGATCTTTGGAAATAGTCTAAAATTAAGAACAAACACTTTATGAATCTGATTCTCATATACTTCATTATCACCTAATTAATATCAATTATTATATTTACTATTGTTATTGTTATTATCATTAACGTTACCTTTATTATTGAAATGTTTTGGAGCAATTGAGAAAGATGCAGAAAAATCTTCATTGGATTTGAGTTTGGAAGCACTCCCTGCAAATGGATGTATATTACACTGCTCAAAGGTTATAACTTGTGCTTTTTTAGGAGAGGAACCGGCATTAAAAACTTTATTTTGGAATCTATTTCTTTTCTTCCCCACATAAATGTCTTGTTTTTCAGAGAAGTCATTATCAGTCATATCCAATGCAATGACAGACATGTCAGGCTTTTCTGGATCAGCTTTTTCTGAATGTTTCTGTGACTGTTGAAAATAAATAGTTTTATCTCTTGAGTTAAATGAGCTTTCCAGAGGAGATGGAGATCTACAGAAAGAAAAACGTTATTTAGAAGGTTACCGTATACAGTGAAAATGAAAGGTTCAGTACCAATTCTGGAACTAAAGAAATACATTAGTAATTATTATTAAACAAGTTAGTTTGTGTGCTTAATTATAATAGAAGGGCCATAGATGCAGACAATATACATATCACATCAACTAAACACAGGATAGATTATGTTCACGATTTCAACGGATATCAAGTTCCAATCTTAAAACAAAAACATGATATTATAATATAAAATCTATACAAGAGATGGTCTAGGTAGAAAATGATTGCCCCATTCCTATACTAGTGATCTTTACATATTCAAAAAGAATGGCGTGGGCTGTTTTCCATGCGTGGAGAGCTACGGACGATTTATTCATATTTTACTAGTAATGGCGAATGTGTTCTCCGATATGTTCCTAAATGGTTCGCTCCGTCATGCCGATGTAACTGTGACCCGAGCTCCGTGGGTTTCTCGTTCACCACGGACATCAGATGAGGTGGGTGGGAATCTTTAAATCGTACCATCTTTTGCTAAAAATTTTCATGGGCTTTGTAGGCCACATGTCGAAGCGTCCCAAAAGCTTGCCAACTGTGTCAGTGACTTCTTTAATATTGTTGGCTTAAGTCGGCTGTCAGGATTTCGGCCCTCTTTATTAATACAGTAAAGGAGCACATAAACATAACACAGTAAGCAAACGTAGGTTACGTAATGACAATGATTCTAACTGGCATCAAATTAAAATCTTTGAACAAGAAAGCAATTATAAAAGATACTTCTTTCTGAGATCCTTCATTTTTCAAAGATCCCAAATACTCTTAATGTTGAATTGGATTTAAATGACTTCATGCTCAATTGGACTTTAATCATCTTGTTGTAGATACTTAGTTGGTAAAATGTCCGACACTACAAGGAAATTGCAATTTCACTACCCCCATCTTCCACCATTTTTGTTTTTGGTATTGTGGAGAGTTTTCGTTGACATTTACAATGAGTTATTGTTGGCAATGACGTCTCATGATTATTTCACCATTTTTGTTGTTTATTTTTATTCCGTCTGTGACAGTTCTTTGTTGTTCCTCAGATACGTGTACTTGGAAACTATTTATTTCTCCCCGTGTTCCACTTCATGTTCTGGTTGTCTACGACTTCATTACGTTCTTTAATTTGTTTGAAGCGGCTATGAGAAACATTGCCATGTTTTTTTTCTATAGAATCTTGTACGCGCGGTCCAACTTCCTGGAGTTACCAATTATACCGCGAAACTACGCGTCAGGTTGATCGAAATTAGATTTCCAGCTTTAGAATTCATTGCACTATTTATTTTTAAGATATTTTTATTGTTATAAGGCGCATGTCCTTTCTCAGACTTTCTCTCCTATGTTATCATCAGGGAAACGTCCTTGACCCAGCATGTATATTTACATGCTCCAATAACACATGAAGAATACTCAAATACAAGTTGAAACTTCGTATCTTTCTTTTTGTAATTTTGTTGTAATTTTGTTCTCTCTCGCATACTACTTACGTAGTATAGATAAAGCATTGTAATGCCTGCGACAAAAGACGGTGATTTGTTCACAGAGAATCTCGTACTTTGGCAGAAAAAATATATCGCTATCTAAAAATTAATCTTCTTCCTGTTGATGAAATAAATTACTTCCTCTAACACGTAGGGTTGTCAGCATACACGTCTTATGAGTTCTTGGTACCGAACAATTGGTGGACGCTGAAATGTTTTTCTCTTCATATCAACGCTTCAATTTTCAAATAGCTTCATATCGTCATTCTTCATATACCTTCCCATTTTTTAATAAATATTTTTTCCGATATAGAAAAGGACGCTTAAAAAAGGCACAGGTCCCATTTTCATTAAACTTCCTGAATATATTACAATTGCAAACGTTACACATAATGGGAAAAAGTATGTTGTATCACTAGTTTGTAATTTTATAGTATAAAAATAATGTTGAGAACACTTGTATTGTGATATAATCTATAAATGTGTGTTTAATTTTAAATATTGTCTGCATGTATATAGCCTTAACATTTCCATAGTAATTATTGTATAAATGTATAAGTGAGATAATGGTACTACCGGCTTCTTCTGTCTGTTGAGTTTTGTCTAGTTTTCTGCACTTTCTTTTGAGAACATGTATCACTTTCAGTGCCTGTTTCTCCTCCAGTGCAACCAACACTACCATCAGTTCCTAAACATATTGAACCATTTCTGCCATTAGATCCAGTCAATATTGCAGTTCGTAATAGCTTCTGGCGCATACGTCGTTGGTAATATGGATCTCGTTCGCTTTGCTTTACGTATTGTGTTGGTGGCTTGTTGACTCCCCATTTTGGACGATCATTTATTGATAGCCGAGTCTGACTTGGTTGTGATTGAGATCTACACCGTAATGGCAATTTACATCCTCTATGAGGTCGATCCAAACTCGCAGACCTGTAAGCAATTGATTAGAACAGAATAATTAATTATACATAAATAAACAAAAAGAAAAGGATGATCGGGTAATCAGGGCAAGAAAGGTAAACTTCTTTAAATTGAATTTTTGAGGGCAGTACTCGGTGTACCGAAATCAATAGCGAAAAATTGTACAAACGTAATGCATTCAACCATTAAAGTTTACTTGATCTTGTTGAATATAACTGTATTTATCATTTATGCGTCTCGTTTTGAGAATTCATATTGACGTCATTTCAGAGTGGAGAAACAAGAGTTTCTTCTATGGATTATCGAATATATTCGAAATATTTTTTCTGAAACCAGATTTTGGCTGAGCTGTTTGCATGAAATTTCTAATTAATTATTTTTCTATTTCTTCAAATTGAACACAAACCATTTATGGCGTTTCCAATCAAAGACAGTGCAAGATGTTGAGTTCGTTGATTGAATAGTAACTCAATGAAATTCAATTTCCATTCTTTCGTCATTTAACCACAGTTATGATGGGTTTATAGTAACGAAATAGGATATACATATGCTGAAGTGCAAAGTTCCATGATATTTAAGAAAAAACAGCGTCTTACTTGCGAAGTCATTTGCCGTGGTCAGTGATACCATTTTGCCGAAAATAAAGTAGTGCCTTCGATTCATAACACTGATCAACATCATTTTTGTTACAAAGAAAGTGAAAGGTGTTCTTAGCTAATTTGTGGGTTCAGTATTGAAAAGTTAATTGAAATTTTGCCAATCATCCTTGTTTCAGACACGCTACCTTCTACTTGTTGAAGTCCTTGAAAATGCTGCATATTGGTTATTTTGCTGTGGTTTAGTTTAATTATTTTGCAGAAATAATGTTGAAAACAATGCAAATAGTGTATTAAAGAAACTTATGACTCTCAATTCAGAAATGTTTCTGATTCGTTAGCTAGCTTCTGAGCGGACCTCCGACAGACACATCTAACTGAGCGACCTAACCAAGCGATAAGAGCAGGTCCAATGTTCACGTGTATTGGTGTTGGCTAGTGCTGACTAGTGACTACCCCGAAATAGAGAGCACATTGCTACTGTCATAATATTCTACACCACGCAAACACCGATGAAATATATTACTTAAAAATGTTTTAATGAAATACAGTTAACAAAATAGACATCAGGAAATACAGTTACAGTAGTCCCAATAATTATCAATAAACAAACAAATCAGCAGCAATAGTAATTATAAATGACTCCAGCCTTTGTGCATTACCAACATAAACTACACATACCAGTACAGGGCTTACCAATACAAATTCAACAGTATTAGGTAAGTGTTCTAAATGCTGCGCTTCAGCAAGACCTTGAAATATGTCCTCAAAAGCAGCCCCTACAAGAATTAACACAGCAGCAGCCACAGATGATTGAAAATCTACAAACAGATGCACTACGTAAAGAATTCTACTTCAACACCACAACTAATGCAACACTGCCAAAAATTTCGTGGTGTTAAATCGGTACGCCTTAGAAACCGTATCACCCTCATCAATCTTAAAATTGCTTCAACAACCGACCATTGATGAACCTAATGTAGCAAAAAATCAGAAAACTGCCACAATTCCTGACGTACAATCTCGTTATAATGCGAAAATTCCAAGAGATTTGATGTGCATGAAACATCAGTGATTACTCTGAGAATGAGACAAAAGTGAAAGTAGAATTCTTCCAATTTATGGTCACCATAGCACCAAATACGTGTTTAACTCTCCAAAGCTAATTGACAAGTGTATTATAAGTGACGTGAATGTTAATTTTGTAACAAGAATTGAACATGACGAAATTGTTGAAGTGGTAATTAAACATATGCCATATAAAAATTCAGAAATTCAAAACAAACTAATTAACATTAAATACCCTACCAGTAAAATATGTAGACTATCTAACAAAAACAAACAACCATTGCAAACCGTAACCTTAGACTTTCAATTCAATAAAGCAAGAAAAAATATTTGGCCAATGAGAATGCGCCATTCAAACCATAGTGCGTAAATTAAAAGAGCAAATGCGAGAACGATGGAGTACCAAATACAGTTCACCTTTATTTTGGAAATGTTTGTTGTCGATATATGACAATGTGAACCTAATACGAATTTGTAAAAAAAGAATATATCAAACAACAGATCTTGATTTCTGTCCGACAAATATAGCTGTAACCACCTCGAGAACAAAAATAACTGGTCAATATTTTAATTTATAATCTGCCACCTTGCGTAGTCGCCGGCATCAGTTCCTTTTGAGGCTGAGGTAATGAGTGAAGGTCAATACATTGATCAGCAAGCAGAAGAAACAAGGTGAGAAGGCACGCCTGTGAATTAAATTTGAACACTTTTTTGTCTCAAGAGGATCTCTACAATCTTGTTCATAATTTAAATTTGTCGAAGCAACCGCGTCAGCTTTTGCGATTAAAATGATAGAATCTTGTTTTCCGTATTTCGAAAATTAACCTTTTTTGTGACTGCCATGTTTTTTTAAAAACTTTTTCTTAGGAAGTGAACCCGGAGTATTTGATCCCAAGTAATATTTGTAGAATCGAAAATCAGGGAATTATATCTTTTGAACTTTTCAGAGGTGGTGAAAAGATGGCACGGTTTCTTTTGCAGGTTTTACGGTTTTACTAAGTCCTTTTCAGGGAATCGTATGTCAGAAGTAAACTTCAAGTTGTTCAATTATATATTGTGATCTGGTAAGGATGTTAAATAACGTATATGTGTTATATATGGATTTCTTGTAGTAAGCTGTTTATACTGACACCTAAAACATATGGTTTATACGACCTGTGTTGTAATTATAGATATCGTTAGGCATCAAAATGTTCCTTTTCTTGAATAAGCCAGTGTTCGCAAATTACACTGATTCGTAATTGAATTGGCAGAGCAATGTTAGTTTTCCAAGTAAAGGGAAGAGAGGGTTGCAGGAATGACGTGGATACCATTTGCTTAACATTTGTGAAACTTTATTAAATCTGAAAGTCTGGGTACTATTAGGTATGATTTCCCAGAATATTATGCAGTATCTCAGGCGGAAATGCGCATTCTTAAAATACGAGCCGTATGATGGATGGCTGAATTTGAAAACACCTGAATACATAATGTATTATGTAACCTCTACCTCGCGGTTACGAGCTGAATCATTTGTAGAAAAAGAAAAACGTCGGCTTATCACCGATGAGAACTTTACCTGCGATAACCAAGTACTTTTAACGTTTGCTGTCATTTGCCTAGATTTTCTTTAATTCTTAATAAGCATTATTTCAAACATATCTCATTTTTCTCTATATTCGAATCGAAAGACGACTCCAAACCCTGCATTTCAGAGTGGACGTAACTTCAACTGTATTAATTCTCTTGACCTCCCTTATTAGTTCGGATGTCACAGTTCAAGAAAAATTAATTACATCAAGAAACCTTACAATAAAGGGGGGAGTAAGGTGTCGACAATTAAACTTAATTTATTGTTCAATTTATTTATAAGAGCATTCAATTTGAGGTTTGACTGAAAATTGAGAGCCCCAAAAATTAATGAAAGTAATTGTGATTAATTTCCCCCCTAAAAAGTCTGAAAATGTTTTTTGAAATGGCCATACAGAGATTCAAATTCAATTGCTATGCAGATAATATTTCTGACACAGAGTTTTTATAGAGTATTCTGCTGATTTTAAAGCAGGAAATGTATTTATCTTGTAAATACAATGAGAGTGATTTTTGAAGATGTTAATTACTTTTCCGTATTGTGTCATCGGGTGATACCTATCATTTTCAACTGTTTTGAAAAGCAGCATCTTTATAGGGCATATTTTAATAAGTGAGTATTAAAATGGTGTTATATGGTTTACTACATGAATTATATTATTACTACTTACTTTTTTCTTTCTTTTGGCGCGTTGAAGCCGTCGTGCTTCATTTTACTCCTACTTTTTCTACCGGTGCTGAATAAACCGCTGTCCGTCTGAGTGCCTCTCGCGTACTGGCGATACCTACTCGGCGTGAGTAACCGCTCGTCTGTTCCATGATGAGGCCTCGCCACCCCTGCTGGAGGCATGAGCAGAGCCAACTGAACGCCGCTTCCAGGGCTTGGAAGTACCTTGTGAGATGCGAGCGACCCATCTGCTGGCTGCGTTGCTTCCAGAACGATGGCCATTCCGTCAGCCGCAACGGCCAGGGCAGCATCTGTGACGAGAGCTACATTGCTGCAAAACATCAAATGCACATCTCATCTTTTCAATTTGAAAATGTTATGGAATAGTGAAATAAAAAGGCATGCAAAGTCACATATTTAACTGAGCACACACGCTCAACTTTTTTTCGTTGTTTCCAATGCAGATTGGGCAGATTGCAGTAGTAAATCTCGGACATTTGGTGAAAAGTAGTAAGTGAGGTGACATTTTTAATACAGTTAGAAAAATGGATAAAAAGTTAAGGGTTATTCATATGCTAATTATTCCTATTCGTATGGATTCAGCGTTATTTGCGTTAGTTAGGTGCAATCAATTTCCCGTCGAAAATCGTCGTTTTCAAGAAACCTGATTGCTACTTCCGGACCAATCAAAATTGTATCTATTATAAAAAATCTATTCGGTCCGATTTTCCTGCGTCAAGTGAGAGTTCACCCATTCTCTTCAACTACGACCCTTGCTGAATCAACACAGTCACCTCTCCAAATCCAATGCTCTATTACTCTACAAAATAATAATCCGGCCAACTATGCCCTCTATGCTTGTCCCATCTGGACCAATGCTGCTAATTCCAACCTAAACAAAATACAAGTTATCCAAAATAAATTTTTGAGATTAATTACAAAAGCACCATGGTTCATCGGTAACAGTCAACTGCATAATGATTTAAATATAAACACAATAAAAAACCAAATAGCCTACCTCGCACACAATTTTTACACTATCCTTCCCCTAATTCAAGCATCATCCTTCTATAAACTAGGCAAAAATCCCTATTATCAAACAAGAATTGACAACAGATATTCCCTCCATTTATTTTGTAAAATGTTCGCAAACTTGGAATAATACTAATCTGAGAGGCTTCCTGCTTCCTCTCCCAGTATCTTTTTTATATAATAGTAATGTATAATTTTAAATTAGTGTAATAGTACATTAGTGTAAGTATGTCTACCAAAAATAAAATTACAAAAAAAAACAACAAAAAAAACACTACGTGTTAGAGGAAGTAATTTATTACATATAGCAACAGGAGATCTACTTTTTCGTTAACAGCGACAATAATTTTTTTGTGCCAAAAATTTGCTGTTTTTCAGCCCACAGTTACATAATGTCTTCTTCTTATGAAGTATGTGCGAGAAAGTATAAAAAAATTGCTTGAATTGTACATTTTATGAAAATAACTTAAATATTTTCTTTATCCTTCAGCATCTATTTATCCTTTAGCCTAAGATATAATATACTAACAAAATTAAACAAATCTAAAAACCGTGGGACTAATAAAAAATGGAACTAAAAAGGTACTGTTGTGATTAATACAAAAATTTTCAGCGCAAAAATTGATGAAATCTCATAAAATACAAAACATTTCAAGATAAAATTAAAATAGAAGTGATAATAACAAGTTTGTTCAGTCTTATCAAAGAGTAAAAACGAAACGATTTAACAATCAGAACATTCAGAGAATATGAAAATTCGTTATTTCAAGATTACGATCTCCATTTCTCAAAGATGGAGCTTTCTAATGTGAGTCCACTTTCGTGCTGAATGCGAAGGACATCATGGATGTCCCAAGATTTATTCTTACCTTGGAATGTTGCTAGGTTTGTGGCTTGCTACCAACTTCGGGTGGGTTTTATCACATTTCACATCTGCATTATTACAAGGCGTAGCAACAGTGCTAATTTGCTCTTCTCTAGCGTCTGAAATATGCAATTGATTTTCGAATTGGCTAGTGGACACGGTTACATTTCTTTCAGGCTTCACGTACTCGTACTTGTTGTCAACCTCTTGTTGTTCTAATGACGTATATTTTCCTCGAGCTTTTAATTTTTCTTGTCTAGCCAATTTCTGAGCATTTTCTAGAGCTTCTCTCATAGCTTTTGCTTTCCTTGCATCTTTTTCCTGAAATATTACCATTCACAAATGTATTAATGTGTATATTTCGTGCAGCGAGTCATTTAAAAAAGATCGGAAAGTTTCGAAACAAGTTTGTTAACGAAAATTGACTGCTTCCACGGTTTTTCCACGCGGAAAGATCTGTAACGTGCATATGGCATCATTTATATGAGCCGTTTGTCTTATTGTGAGTGGACCTGTTGTTCATTTTTAAACTTGTTTACTACTACTGAGTCAATTTTACTAAGCAACTCATGTATCATTAGTACAGTTGAAAGTTAAGTTTACAAACAGATGCTGTACATTTTGTAAGATAAATTGTTTGAAAACACATTTCTTAAAAAGAACAGTGATCAATATTTCTCCACTGTGTCATATCACTGCATGGTATCACACGTTACGGGCCTTCATTACGGTTCGAAAACTGAGAAATGTGGAGAAAAATAATCAATTGAAATATGGAGAGCTTGGTGTAAAACAAGAAAAGAAATATGGAAAAGTGAGTACGTGCGGAAAGTGTGTCTTCTAAAAATTACATCGGCTTTCAAGCCGGAAGGTCCTAATATCAATAAATTACTTATTAACCACACTCATATTGACAGCAAATCTGTTAAAAAATATACAAAAATCACAACTGGGAAGATTAATATCAATGTGTATTGTGATTATCATGCAAAAAGTAAATGTACTTCTTTACAGTAAATTTATTAGGCGGAGGCTAGTGAAATGGTACTGTTTTTTCTCAAGGCAAGAGTACCGAGAAAATGATCTCTTTACAATTTGTTTTATAATTTTATTGAATTTTATTGGGTCGACCTATGGTTTTGTCGCCTGCCGCGCGCACGTAAATGTCTTGTGCTAGTAACGGAGTCATTGTTTATAAAATTATCCACTTACTAAAGAAATATTTTTGTTCTTTGATAAACTGGTGGTTCGTGCGGAATAAGAATGTATATTTCGATTTACGAAGCTTTCAGTACTACAATATAGGCTAATCGGTTTTCTGGTACAAATTTGCTTTGAATCGCCTCGCCACGCGGACCAATCTTAATCGTCTTTAAGTAGCAACAATAATCTTAAACCTAGTGTGTTTAAGAAGTTACAGCTGAAAAGAACCTTCAACACGGATTTTGCGACCAACATTCGAGATCATATTGTTGAGGTGATTCCAATACTTTTCCTCCTTGCACTACAGTATAGGGATGAAAAGTACAAAGCTTCCGTAATCACTGCTTCGTATCCTCTCGTGTTTGCATTAGGTGTGCGTTATTCTACTATACGATTGTATTGAATAGCACATGCTAATGCCTCTTGCCCAAAGAAATCGTTTGTCATCGCCAGTTTGTACGTACGTTTTCTACCGGGTGCATTTTGACAATTTCTCTATGATTGTGCAGCGTACTTTTGTATGTTACGCCTCGGAGTTAACTACAGAATGTCTCTGTTACTCGTGAAATATTTCCCCCTGATTTGTAGGTCTTTATGCACAAAGGAGGTCCTTATGCACAGATGTTTGGCAGGTCACGTTCTGAAGTAGTCCAGGCGAGTTGATGCACCTGCCGAACATCTGTGCATACCTTGTTAACCAAAAATCAGGCATAAATGCTGCATGTATAAATGAATATAACTCCGTTATATGCAATTTCCTGCTATGTTCTTGACATGGAGAAAAACACATAGTGTACGAATATGTTAAAATTACGATTCTGATATTGCGAAGACTGGACATTTGTCATGAACTGTAAGGAATAATCGCAAACGAAGAGGTGCGGGTGTTGCATATCAGAAACTTTGCGTATGAATCGTCGTTGTAAAGGCCCATCATAGTGTGAATATATTCTGATGTAAGAGATGGGATTTTACAATAATTTGTCTACATCGATCTGCAAAACAATGCAATGGATATGAACTTACACACTGCACCCACACACACAAACACACACACACACACACATACACACACAATATTAGAGAAGAAAAAAATAGTGTAAGACCATACAAACCCACACATCCATCGTTGGGATGTAGGGGCAAGTCGAAGAGGGTAACCACGAATGAGTTTTGTTTTTATTATTATTATTATTATTATTATTATTATTATTATTATTATTATTATTATTATTATCATCATTACTTATGTCTTTATTTAACGGCAAAAACAGTTAAAAACTGTGTGTGGTGTACTATGGGGAGCAGTGCAATCTGTGCACAGTTTTTGAGCTCTGGGAACTCTTATACACATTACGTTGAATTACGAATACGTATTGCAACGAGCGTTTTTGGCAAGAATTGGTAAGAAAATATTTGCTCCCAAGAACCAAAAATTATTTAGAAAGCAAATCAGCTACAGATTTTGGCTATTATTCTTTATCCTACTTTTGTGACATAATAGACTTATTGCCGTGAGAACTGGCAGATCGATTATTTGAATAACTACGTACCCCACTGAGCACACGAAACCATGCACAGAGAGTGAAGCTACATTTATGGGCAGAATCTGCACGAAAACCTGATCGATATTGAGGTCATAGACCCAGAAGCTGAGGTACAATATTTGTTAGAGGCATAATTAGAATTATTTAAAAGTATAGTATTTTCCTTTTCGATGCTCAAAATTGTCTCTAAGATATCCCGTAGAATAGATTTTTCTTGGCACTTAAAACTGTGTATCAATTTTAAACATTTAGTTACATCTAACAATGCGTTTTAAAATAATGTATATACATTGTATATAAATCTTTAGTAGTGAGCTGTTGACACCGACACAACTGATGCAGAGTTCCTAGCTTGAATAAAGAAAGGCTGACAAGACTCACGTGGGTGCGTTTTTGTGTGTTGGAAAGCAAGCCTGGTATATAGATTTCCGGACAGCGAAAGATTGTGGCTGCTCGGCGTCGTGGATGACACAGACATGTCGTTCAGGCACAGACACTGACATTGGCACCCCTGCACGCCGGCGGAGGTCGGCAAAGTCACCTATTGAATCACTGGCCGCCAACGCGCTTTTGTGCCAAATAAATTGCCTTGGAGTGGAACGGAATATTTGAATTGTGAACCCGGAAGCAGAAAAGTAGATTTTTCTCGAAATCGAAAATTTTCGTTGGGAAACAGTTGCATGAAATGTCCTCAAATAATGTAGAGAGTCTTGGCGATAAATTTTACAAGCATCATTTTCAATTGAACATTCAAAAATTCTATTATTTTCATTAAGAACTAATGGATCCGGCAACGCTTCGCTCCTGAAATGTATTATACTTCACATGCTACTGGTCACGTGTTTGTGAATCACTTTTTATGCTATGCTCTGCAAACATTTTAATAGACACAAACTTTCTCACGAGTATGGGCTTGTTCTGTGTTGGTTTGGATGGTTTTGTTCTATGTGTTGGTTTGGTTGACATGGCTGTCAATTATCCTATTGTTAAAACCTTCTCCCTCAAGTTTGGGTATGTATTCGTTATGACATTGACTTTGAAAATTTTGTTTCACTAGTCTGAGATAATGGTCAACGAATAATTTATGCCGGTATTTTACAATTGCTGGAGCAGAATACGCAGCAAAAACGCGTTTAATACATGAGGCTGCGACGGGTTGCGCAGATCTTATGTTTAAGGGCGCTTGAGTCAGCATTAACGCATAAAATTATAATCAACGCTCGTATATGTGCGACAGATATACCCACATTCCCATTGTACTAAGCCTATATTCTTCGCGCAAGTGCAAGCGATAAGTTAACAGTTTTATCATAATCGGAAGAACTGTATGGCAGTGCATAAAATGTGAACACAAAAACAATGATTTTTTATACATTACATAATCAAGTGTAACGTTGAAAGGATTCATTATCAAACACTGTGCTCTCCTCCTAACTTGTAGTGAACTTTAGGGAATCCTATTGCCATATTTTTGGCTTTACATTCCCCCTCACACCTCTCAGACAAAAGGCTCCTCTGTATTGATTTCAGCATACAACTTCACGAGCAAATCTAGATGATATTAAAAAATACTGAGAGATAGATTTATAACATTAAACGTGAATTTGAAAGAAGATTTTAAAGTTTTAAGAACGGGGAAAAGTATGTATGTATTTGGCATTTTGGGTCGATACTTCGACTATGCCGATCAGCTAAAATTGTCCCCCATGCCTGGGACTAGATAAATTCCCATGCTTGGGAGTAAGAGCGACATGTGTCGAACATGACCTAATTCCTTCTCCGTAACTAGAAAGATTTATCGTAATCGGATGTAGTAATTGCCTAAGTTTTTCGTGTCACAAAGCTAGGACGATTTTAAAGGAAAGCTACGAGTACAACTCTATTTTTGCCTAGACGCGGATTCGAACCCAGGTCTACCCCACGGAAAGCTAGCCAGTTTTCTACCCATGAGCCATTCCAGAGGCGTTGGAGTCAGATTTGCATTTACATTAAAACTAACGAAAAAGAAAGAAGGATTTGAGAGTTGAAATATTTTTTAAATCTTAAATTTCACAATTGATAATTAAAAATTTTCAAGACGTATAAATGAAAGATACGGAAAGATTAAGAGAAAACTGAAAATAGTAATGATTAATTTTTACGATCTTCTTAATGTGTTTGTCATCACGTCCTACTAGGTTTTCATGTTTGAAAAAAATGGCTTTTCCTTTGTTTTAGTGTTCTGTTCTAATTATAAATGTGTGTACAAATTTTCAAATTTGAAATTTATTTTAAGTATGTATAGGATATAAAATGCATACTTTAAATAACTTAATATGAACCAGACTCTACTGCACTGATGTAATAAATTAAGCATCAGGGGACTCATTGATAACGAAGAGAACATTTATAAATATTATTCATAAATTAATGAGCAAGAAATTGACAATTATATGATTTATAACAATGAAATTTAAACTTTTAAATGACGTTCAAAATTTAAAAGTATTTTGTAATTATATCTTCAGTTTCATTATTCACAAAACACTGTTTTTAAAATCCGAATAGAAAAATTTATTTAAATACTCTCATTTCTTGTAAATTTTGAACTGCTGACAAAACAGGGTGTCGAAGTCTACTGTATATTTTCCAATTTGTATAATCCAATCAATGGATTTTTTACAATTAGACATTGAAATGGACACAGATTGTAAAATGTATTTTATATCAAAATATTTAGCTTAAGTGATATGATCGTCACACATACTAAACGGATCAATGGCTCAGAATGTATTTCCACGCGACCACAGAAAAAACGGAAATAGTTATTTTTCTATTGGGTGCATGCAGTTTCATTGCTTTGTCAACGATCGAAATTAGTGCATTTTTTGCTGGGACGGATAGGTCGAGGCAAAAAACCTCAATCGAGATCAAGGAAAAGCAATAACTTCACTTACGAAGTATAAACATTTTTTTTAAGATCACACAAAAATGCTTATATTAAGAGCCGTGAGTTGTTTTATCTCCACTCTTCTTGGTTTACTGGAAACGAAGCCCACCTTCGTTTTACGTTTGTGTTACAGAAGGCCGTGGTTTTGCGACATAAGATAATTACTCTTTGTTCCCTACGAGTTCCTATTGTGTTTTTGGTACTTACTGGTTACAATTATTGAATTTAAAATGATTAAAAACAATGCTGGCTTTTCGTACAAATTGTTCAAATCTACGGATGCTACAGTACCTAATTTAATACACATCATTTCTAAGATATTTACGAAAATAACTTACCATCAGTTGAGAAATTGGTGTACATTTACATGAGAGTTGAAACGAGTTTCATAATGCATTGTATGTTAACAGTTACCTACTAATTATGTATTAACAGATAATTATAAGTTAATATTAATTTGGAAGTATTTAATAACAGTGAAATTGAAGTTGTTTTGCCATTAATGTGTGTTATTTTCTTCTTATTTACCAATCGAGCCCAAAAGTCTTTTTCGCACTGAAACTTCACAGTGAAAAAAAGTCTTTCACACACAGTGACACGTTTTTCAGATGTTTTAAAAAAAGATTAAATTCACGCACGCGTATTCACGAGCACGTAGACACCCACCTTTTATTATCATCGTAGAAAAACATTTTTTTGAAAGAATAACAAATAAAGTTCAGTATACTCACTTCTTTTTCTCTTTGTTTAGAGAGTTCTTGTTCATATCTTTGTTGTTCTTGCTTTTGTTCTCTTCTTATTCTTTCCTCTTCTTCTCTTTCCTCTCTTGCCCGCCTTTCACGTTCTTCTTTCCTCTTTCTATCCCGTTCTTCAAGCTGTGTATCAGTTGAACGATTATCAAGCTTTAATGTACTCACGAAACATTCTTAATATTTTCAAAAATAGATGAAAATACCTGTTCTCTTATTGCTTTTTGGTGTTCTAACGCTTTCTGTCTTTTACGTTCTCTTTCTAATAAAACGTCAGGCTCAAGGGGAACATTCTGACCACGCAGATACGTTCTGAAATATAAAAGTAGCACGTAAGAATTAAAAAATCCACTTTAACACACTCCCAATTACATAGAAATACAGAAAAGTAGTAAACTTATATAATACTCTTCCCAAAATATGCTCCAAGAAAGAGACCAGAATTAGGGAATTATTGAAAAGATGCGCAAGAAACATAGAGGGAAAGCAGTGTAAAATGGATAAGTGATGTATAAGTGAGTAGGTGTGTTGTTATCCATTGTTTCTCACATGCAAATATCATTTTTGCCGGCAAAATATAATTTCCTCATTTCTGGAAACATTCTGGAAACAAAGAATGGGAATGGTGTTCTTAGCAAAGACTTGGACACATAATTTAAATGTGAAATCTGCTTTTGCCTATCAGGCTCAGATTTCTTTTGACACTCTACTCTCAATTTATGGGTATGCTTGAAAAAACTGCATATTGGTTATTTTGATGCAGCTTTATTTAATAATTCTGCAGATGTAATTGTTCAGGAACAATCGAAATGTGTACTAGGAATTCCTATACAGACACTGAATTCAAGAAATTCACCTCTAGGAGGTGAAAAAAGTTTGGCAACATTGCTGATTGATCATGCTCGAACAGATAGAATCGCCTTGTGTTACTTGCCAGTTGCGTCCCAGCATTGAAAGTTCTGAAGGCGTTGCCGGGCCTTTGTAAGGAAAAAAAAATAATGGATAAATCTTGTTCCTTGTGTAGTATTTTACTTCCTCTAACTCATGTAGTCCGAATCCATATTTTGTGAGTCCTTGATACCAAAAAATGGATTTAAGGGAAAACGTCTGACTGTCCGTTCGTCGTTCTGTGATCAACGCCAGCGCCTACCATTCAAACGATTTGCTCTAAAATTGATATTCCTCGTTGTATTTAAAGGAACGTAAAGCCTTACGAGTTTTAAGCGGATATTTGGATTTTTTGGGTACTTCTTATGGAGCCTTAAAGTTTTAAAAATGTCTCAAAAATGGCACCAAATATATTTAAACCCCTTTTTCCGGTGTCTTCCTACAACTTCGACATTGAAGATATATATTTTTTCTTTTCACCAAAATCTGTTGCTAAAGACATGTTGAAAGAAGGTCATGTACAATGTTTTGAAAAAAAGACGCATATCTGATATTCGTTGAACTTTGATTTTCGTATGTTTTTTTTGTTGAACAAAACATATAAGAGGTTCATGGATATAATAATTTCTAGGAGAGTAATGATGTATGAAATATAGTAAATGTACTTTTTTATGACAGACTGAACTGGTTTCTTCTCTAAATCAGACGTCAACCCAGAATCTGGCGGTTTAGCTTAATACAATTCAGAAACGGTATGTCCATAGTAAACATAGTAATTTGAAAAGATTTAAGAGGACTCGAGAGATTAAACTCGTTTAAAAAAATGTTTTTGTGTTCTATAGCAATTTTTTCCTCTGTCAGAAAATATACATATTTTGCTTGTTTGAGCTTTCAAAATACTTTTTACGAATTTTTAAAATTTCAGTGTCAGGATGTTCGCGTTCCTTAGTCTGACGAACTATCTCCATGCCGTGCTGTATTTTCAGTTTGTTATAAATATTTCGAGTCCTGTTACGGCAGAAAATTCTTTTGAGTAGTGAATTTTGTGTATTGT
The DNA here is from genome assembly GCA_017312745.1 of Gryllus bimaculatus. Classification (NCBI taxonomy): domain Eukaryota; kingdom Metazoa; phylum Arthropoda; class Insecta; order Orthoptera; family Gryllidae; genus Gryllus; species Gryllus bimaculatus. Next base: position 4,264,062 of record BOPP01000111.1, on the reverse strand, counting down.
TGTGTGTGTTGCCATCAACATTGTAACAATTGAACAATGTAACGATTGAATGTAACAAAAGAACGTAGAAACTAAAATTATCATTTATCTTTTTCCACAAAGTACGTATTCTGCTACATAAGTAATTTTTTTCTCAAAAATCAATAGACCAATTTAATTGAAATTTTTTAGGTAGTTTAAACAATTACTATTTCACACTTTGACAAGGTGTTTTTGATATTTAGATTTTAAACAATAGTGTTTGTATTTGAGATTTCAATTTTGCAAACTTCACGCATAGGATCTTTCATCTTTTCTTTTGCACATAATCACAAAACAGTTAAATAAATAATGTTAAAATGTGTATAAATGTTCACTGCAACTACAGAAAAATTCAGATTCATCTGTCAATTAGAAAGCAAGAAGAATATACTTATGATAGTATAGCGAAGCATAGAACTCCCGGGTCCCCAAAGGAAACAAAAAGTAGTTGTGGTAGAAGTAATGCAAGTTTCCACATCTAATATAGAGCAGTTGATGAATAAATAGTATGCTTTGTAGAGTATGACATTTGCAGCTCTATTTAGAGCGAAACATTTATATAAAGAAATTGACAGTGATGAACCAATCGACAATGAAAGCGGTCGAGACTAGATCGAAAAGTAGGAGAATCGATTAGAGAAGAAATTATGACCAAAACTGATGTTTTCCGATTAATTTGTGTGATGTTGTGACCCCTCGAATTTGAAACGATATACATTTGAAACGATGGAGGTTATATAATGGCAATCTATTACTCACAATTAGATCTTCAAATGCTTTTATGGGCACGTTTTATATATTTACATGCTAATGGGGCGCCAACTACTAATGATGACGACAATGGATACTTGTGAGCGAGGAAGGCAATAACATTCATGTAGTATAAATTTTTCTTCTGTTTACAGTCGTTTCGTTCGTGACTGATTCACATTGCAGTATCATATTCATCACAAGTGCATCACAATACGAACGGCAATTGAAATGGACATGGCAAATAAAACAATTTAACAATAATCAATACACGCTCCTAAGTTAACCCTTGTAATTAATGAGTCTATTCAAATAGACTGTTACATTCATACAATAATCTGAATAACAATTGAAAATATAGTACTAGAAGGCAAAATAAAGGAAATAAATATTCTTCTGATGTATATTGTTGGACAGAAACCACAGCAGTACAATTTACGGAAGGACTGAAATGAATCGTTTATGTAATTATCATCATTTATAATCGTTTATTGTAATCATTTATGAAATGAATCATTTTCAGTTTCATTGAATTTTTAAAATTAACTTATTATTTTTATGTTTTTATTTTCCGTGTAACAACCAAGAGGAGTGTGCGTGACGTCAGAGTGGGGAAAGTCACATTAAGTATCCAGAAGCTAAAAGAGGGATCTCTAAACTTATAACCACTGGGTTAAGGGAAAGAGGAGGAGAATCGGAACGGAATGGAGTCGAAGACCCAAAAGATTCGAATTACCTTTCACAATCACTACTGATTTTTGTATTTATTGTGCTGATATTGTCACAACTACTTCCGAGGCTACAAGGCATAGTAGGGCGATGGTTTATAACTAATACTTGTGAATCATCCAGTTTGCTGAGCCCTCGTTCCAACCAGCTGGGAGTGTCGCGATCACTTCCTTGCACCTGCAATAAAGTAATAATGAAAAAACAAGAATGCAATTAAAATGAACGATATAACCTTAGTAATATTAATTTAATCAATCACTGTCATTATTGTAAAAAGACAGTGACAGCGGCAATAGTTTTCTGGTTCTAAAATAAGAGCTTTGGGGACAAAATTGTAGTCGTCACCCATTAAAGAATAATCTATCACAATTATGTAGACTGTATTTCCATTTTGAATCATTAAAGATCTGTTGGTGCTTTTGTCATTGATAACATTTGTCAGCAAAGAAAAGTCATCAGAAGAAAAGTAATGTCAGAGTTACCATTCGTCATATCATGATTCAAAATCTGTACTCAGATATTTCTATCACATAAAGTTTCTATGATAAGGCTGGGTCTTAATGTAGAGGCAGGCTCAACTTTCTAAACAGTATGGAAGTTCCATGAGGGGCTGTTGAGAGGGAAGAAAAAATCTCTCATTTTACAGAAGTTGTGATAAGACAATGATTGATAATACCATTCAACTGGTTTACGCGACTGGATGGCCAAGCAAAATGTTTTTAATACCATTTTCAATTCCCTTGGTATAGGGCCAGCCAATACGTCTCTGTGCTACATTTGTTGTACCGTTATTTAAAGTTTTCCGAAGCTCGAATAGACTTACGTTCACCTAATAATACGGCATGAGTCCGATTTTCATTAAAACCTTTGGGATTTCGAAGTTTGCTATTCCCATTATTCTACCTTGTCCTGCAATGATATTGATGTAACTCGAATAGAGAGATTTCTTTCTTAATGTTATCTACTTCTAGATGCTAGATCCTCATAAACTTTCATGTACATGTTTTCGATATAGTAGTATTATAGTAATTTTGAATTAAATCGTGAGAAATTTCTTAGTTCCCCAATCACTTGAACAATACTGAATATAAGCATTCACTTGTCAACGGGCCTGATAGACTAGTTTATATCATTCTGGCTAACCTGTAAGACTGCTGTTGGGGCTTCATGAAATGTAACACAAATATTTGAAATATTCGTTTCAAAATCAAGGAAACATTAGCCAGATCGACAAAGGAATATCAGTTTCGTTGAAATTCCAATGTACGGTTTAGGCACTAGTATTATTTCTAACATTTGCAATCTTTGAAAAATTCAAAGAGTTCAAGTAAAATGACACCACCAATTTAATCATCCTTTTTTACTCTGTCCGTGAAAAAGAAAGAAAAAAATTACAGCTATTTTGGAGAAAAAGTTTTTTTTTATAAATTGCATGAAGTTTAAACAGAAATTAGGTGAAAACGACATGTTTATTCAAAATAATATACTACGTGACCTTCTTAAAGTTATATTTTTTTAGAACAGATTTCATTTCAGACAAAAATATCTTCAATACTATTCTTTTACAATGTCAGTTATTTGCAATTTTCAAAAATACAAAGAATTCGGCGAAAATGGGACCAATACAATTTTTATACCGCCCTTAACGAGGATAAAATTTAGAGAAGCAATTTGAGCAATTTTTGAGCAAAGAATTCTTCAAAAATTGCTGATAATTCACTCAAAATTATGTAAAGACCACATTCACTCAGTAAATATGTGTTGCCGTATTTTCCTATATGCCAGTAGACCGTATATTTAAGCTTATAGGCCCCCCTGACGTTTATGTCCCCTTCAGGTTTTTGGATGAAAATTGATGATTTTCAACAGGTACTAAGAAAATTACTGATGTTGGATATAATAAATTCTATCTATAAGTAGCACTGAAAAATAAACAATAATTTTTCAAAAAGTGTTTCGCTTTATTTTCAGATACTCGTGTATTATCCCCCTCCATTCTGTTGGAAATTTTTGAAATAATGGAAGTTTATATTTGAGAAAATACGGTTCATAATGTATCAGTTCCAGCGAGACAAACCGCATCGTATTATTGATCGTCCTCGCTGTATTGCTTTCGCGGTCTCGGAGATCGTGTGCGCTCCCCGTCAGCTTCTATCTGTGCGTCGCGCTCTCTGTCAAGGCTCGAAACGGACAGAACCGTTCATTCTCGGCTATTATCGGCAGTTGGAAATAACGACAATCTAGAGGAACGGAGCCTTTCCGCTAGAGAATCGGCGGAGGGTGTTTCGTGCGCAGTTTCTTAGTCGTTTCGAAGTGTTTCGCGTGTGATGAGCACCGTTATCTACCTTGCGAAGGAGCAAGTAATATAAAGTATAATTTTTACAATAAACTAGCGGAGTAACAGCAGAGCATACTTTCTCGCATTATTTGTATTGGTAACTCAAAATGTGTTTCCTTCTGTTAGTCTGTCTGTCCGTGACCGTCATTCTCTGCGCGTGTCTGTGGTCAACGCTAGCGCCAAAAGCGTTCAGCCGATTTTTTCCAGAATTGATATCGAAGGATCTCGAGATCCAATGTGTTTGAAACATATATTTTGACTTTTTGCAGAACTTTACATGAAGCCTCAATTACATTTACAAAATTTCCTGGAAAATGGATTAATTTTTTTTTCATTCAACTTCAGATAGCGTAGAACACGCTTAAGAAAATAGCTGAGATCTCGTTTTAGTTAAAATCTGTGTATTTTAGAAAATTGCAAAAGTTCAATTTGTACGCGTTGATTCTGACAACCCAACGCATTATATTTATTTTTTTTAATACAAAGTAAAACTGCACTTTTATGGTTAGCAGGAATTCACAATAGTAGTTTCTTTGGAAAACTACCTCCTTTCGCTTCTGCTTTGCAGTTCTTTCTCTATACTACGTAAGTACGTAGTGGACAAGAAAGTATAATTGAAGATACGAGGTAAATGTGTTTAAAGCTTTCAATGACAATGGAAGTGCAGGAATCACATACTTAATAATTAACAGATAAGGAGAAATTCCTCTTCTACTAAAACTTCTATTAAACATAACCCTTCTACTAAAGAATTAACTAATTTAGCTGTTACCACAGAAGAAGCCCTAAGCAGTATTATTGATAATCTTCATTCCAATTCCATTATAATTAATTGTTCTAAACCCTGTTGGATGAAGTTAATAGACCTCCACCACCATCTCCACCATTACTTATAAAATCCACTCATAAAATAGTGGAACTTAAAAACTTAATAATTAACAAAGCTGATAAAGGCATTTCTATTGAAATTATACACAAAAATGACTACATTGATAAATTGCAAACATTTTTAGATGAAAATGAATTTACTTGGCTTGACAAGGACTCTTCTCCATCTTTTCACCAAAAGGTCAGAAACACTATACTAACCAACTCACTTATTGCGCAACATAAAAAGAAATCCCTTCAGATTATGAATGTACAATGTCCTAGGTTGTATGGGCGTATTAAACTACATAAAGAAAAAATTCCAATTAGACATGTTGTTCGTTTTTTCAATTCCAGTATTTCATCCCTTTGTAAATTTATGATCACTCTTTTCAATGCTACCACCCATTTTAACCCTTGATTCAAACTGAATAATCCTTAGATATTATTTATAAAATTAAAGACATTGATGTTCTCTCCAATGCAAACTTAGTTTCTTTTGATTGTAGAATATAGTTACAAATATTCCCCCTAATAAAGTCCAAACTATTTATATTTATCATATTATGAAATCTAATCTATCATATTGGTTAGAGGAAATAGATTTTATCTAACTAAATGACTTATGCATAACACACATTTTTGTCACTTTCAACAACAAATAGTATTCACAAACTGAAGGATTAGCAATGGGGTCTAACTTTTCCCCTCTTTTCGCTGACCTGTTCATGCTAATTTTGAAAAAAAGATATTTTATAGCAAGAACCCTCAAAAACATTATTTATTTTAACAGGTATGTCGATGACATTGTAGTAGTCGCCCGCGTCCCGGGGCGCGGGCACCGTGGCGCGGAACCGGCACCGGGGCGCAGCAGCGAAGCGGCGGCGTCCCAGGAAAATATGGGAGATCGCTGAGGTCGGGTTCAGCGGAGCCGTCACGCTTCGGTGGGTGTGAACGAGCGCGTCTTCGGCCATACGGCCGGGTCTTAAAATTCTCTATGGAAATTGAACATAACCATTCCTTGAATATACTTGATTTAAACATTACTAATAAAATCTCTAAACAGCTTTTTAAAATATTCAGAAAACCCAATTATACAGATTCATAATAATAATTGTCTGTTTTCCACTCCTGGATCAACAGACTATTCCAGGTTCCTATATCAGATATAGATTTTAATAATGAAGTCCATACCATTCTAACCATTGCGTTAAATATTGGTTATCACCCTCTGTCCATCAATAAACGTATCTGCCAAAAAGGTGTAAAAATGATTTTGAATTGTTTTCCTCATCATTGCCCTCTAGAACTTAATAAATTTATTAGCATTCTGTTCGTAGTCCCAGTGTCTACACGTGCTTCACTAAACACAATATTTCAGTAGCGTAAAAAACTTTAAACTCACTCCAACCTTTATTCCCTAGTTCCAAATCACCTATCCCCCCATTGAAAGAAGCGGCATTTATCACCTTACTTGTAATATCTGTGATTCAGCCATGTAGGCCAAACAGACAGAAAATTTTCAAGTAGAATTAATGAACATATTAGATGTTGGAAGCAAAATTTAGACACTGTCACCTTTGCTAAACATTTGATTAAACTTAACCATTCCTTTGACCATCATTACAATTATAAAATCCTTCACTTAGTCAACAAAGGCAAAAAATGAACATTTTAGAGAACTTGGGAATTCTAAAACGTTTCAAAAATTCTATTTTTTCTATCTTTAATGAACATCCTTTAATTAAATGCATTTTAAATCTTTTTATTCACTAGCTTCTAATAATTATTTTGACTTTAATTTTTTTGCAAAATTCTTTACCTAGTCAACTTCTTTAAATTATGAACTTTTTGTATTTTTAAAAAAATTTAAAATACTAGAACCTTTAAAATTTTCCGTCTCATTTCTAAATGAAAAACAGTCAATTTTAAATCTGTTTATGATTACCCCTTCTACTCCTTCAGGTCCCTCCCCCCAACATCTTGGTAGTCTTTCTCTTCTCTCTATTCCACAAGACGGCTGCCACCTAGCCGATACCATCACGTTTTTCAGTTTTGTGTAGTTATCCGACCACATTGTGAACGTTTCTAAGTGATCCATGTTGCTTGGGCAGTGAGTATTTTTAATTTTATTTATTTATTTATATATTTATTTATTTATTTATTTATTTATTTATTT
>BOPP01000111.1:4225727-4256947 GCA_017312745.1 Gryllus bimaculatus | reverse complement strand
TATTTATTTATTTATTTATTTATTTATTGAATTATTTCATTTTATTTGTTATTTTTTTCACACAATTTTACTGTATTTCTTTTTGCTCCCTTCATATAAATGTTTCAATTTTCTTTCTCCTTGCTACCTTGCTAGAGATCTACTGAAGATGGGAAAAGTGGTTTCCCGAAAGTCTTATTATATATATTTTTTTCGAAAACGCCAAAAGAACGTTTACATTTCAAAACTACAAAATTGGAGATAACGACTTTTGCTTTAAACAAATTCGGTTGTAAAACACTGGCCTTTCAAAAACATCATGCTCAATTTTGACTTTCTCGCACTTACTATCGTAAGAAGGGGAAATATTGTAATTGTGCGCCAGAAAACAGCGAATTTTTGACCCCTCTTATTGCCGGGCCCTGGTAAGGAGACATTGGATAAATCCGGTTGTTAAATATTGGAAACAAGTCCTCTAACACATTGTGTAGCCACAATCCATATTTGTGGGTCTTTGATACCGAAAAATCGGTTGACGGCAAAACGTATGTCTGTCTATCGGTCCGTGCACAACGCGACTTTTCGAAAATTGGAAAAAAATTAAAACTTCAAAATTGGAGTTAGAGATCTTGGCTTCAGACAAACTTTGTTGTAAAAATTAGCTCTTTAAAAAAGGTTAGGAGCAAGGTTTTGAAAAAATGAGTAGTTTCTGCGTATTTTGTGATTGAAATTTACAACAACAAAACAATCTCAAAAACCGGTCCATTTTTTTCTTTAAATTTTCTTTACTTATGTAATAAGAGACGATAAAAATATGTTGCTAGTCATATTTTAGGGTATTGCTCAGGATTTTGAGAACTAAAAAAATATTTAAAAATACAAAATTGAATTTAGAGATTTTTGCCTCAGACAAATTAGCTCAAAAACGTCCTGTACAATTTTTTGAAAAAACGAGTAGTTTTTGCGTTAATTCTGGTTGAAATTAATGAAATATATACAGGTTGCACACCAACTGCGGGCCACGGGATAAACTGAATGAATGATATGAAAAATAATTAATTTTATTTTAATTATAATTTCCTATTGAAAATGTCGATATTAATTCTATGTTTGCTTTCTTACACTTTAACTTTACTTACTTCTACAATTTGTATTGTCAATGTATTGATGTACGAGAACATAATGTTGACGGTGTGCCTACGGTGTAATCGCTTTCATCGTTCCTTCATACCGGTGGCAAATAACTCTTAAAGAGCTGTGTTATTTAGGCCACCATTCATAAAATTATAATATTCTCCGGTTTAAGATATTCTACAACTGTCGGTGCAAGTACCACCACCTACAAACTGTATACCTAGGTGATAGTAAATACAGATGATCAATAACTTATTAATTGTTTAATTAATAAGATGGTGAATTAAGTCAGAAAAACCTCACTTGAAAATGTATATATATTTGGATTCCACGGTTGCCACACTTCGACCTAGTTGTAGTAATTTCGCCAAATATGGTATCTCTGCACTGCACTTTAAAACTCCAGTTTTCCTGTTGCGTCAGAACGAAATATTTCTAGTTAATGATTAAATTAGAAATTATGAAAGAATTGAAGCTAGTATTATTCGTTATGTTGTTTACGTGTGAATTGTTTTCAAGTATTTAATTATTTTTGTATTTAACGACTGTAATGCAGCAAGACCAAGAAATTATTTGTAAGATACTACGTTTTTACGAATAATGAAGTGATTAACATTAACGTTATATTAAAAAATTAATTATTTGAAGCGATGAGAAAATAAATAATTTGTATAAGGTAATGAATTCGTTATTTCAAATGCATTCGTAATGGCATTTAATTCTGGATGTTCCATTTATTTGTGAAATTATTCTTACTTGTCTGTATGATGTGCTGGAAATAAAAACTGTTTATAATTATTTTCGTTCGTTAACTATTTCATTTCTTCTTCAAAAACACTAACGTACGAACTTGTTTTATTAAGTACGTGTAGGAAACATTTACTGAAATATCTAGTCTCTAGGAATGAATGAAATTGAGGAATTTTTCTTTACAGATTCGACCACAAAATATGTTCAAATCTGTGTTCAACAACGGACTTAAAAGAAAAATTATTGAATTTGTATAGACCCTTCTAAAAGTTTGAAGAACATGGAATTGTCTATATTTTGTGGGAGCAGTGCAATGCAAAATACTTTTCAGCGTAGGAAGATGCACCACTTATACTTTTACATTTCAGTTGAACGTTCATTTGATTCTGTTAAGAAAAGAGAATCAATATAATTACGTAAAAATATTTATCGTCATATGCGGGACACTTATTTTAAAATAAGTTATGCCTTGCGCAATAACAGTTCTCTGGATGATAAAATTAAAAACTAGAAGTTTATTACAAGAAATCTAATGACCTGTAAAACAAAGAAACTAGAAAATCTAAAAAAACAAATCGCTCTCTAACGCCATCTTTACAAACTCAGTTTTTTTGATGACGATTGAAGTATGGTTACACGTGAATATTTTGCAAGTTCCTACACGAATATCTTTTTATCCATTTCTCTGTAACTGTTATGCAATATTTACAGTATGTTTCCCCCAAGTGCATGGTTGAACAAAATAGGGTTACCTTGCAGTGACAAGGGGTGGAAAGTGTAGCATTAAGTGGAGAGGAAAAAGGAGCGGAAGTGGGATAATCGCTGATGGGAGGATGTAAGAGGGATAGAAATCGGGGCGGAGGGTAGAGACATTAGGAAGGGTGAGAGGAATGAGGTTCTGATGGGGAGTGCATGGGATTCGTGTTGGGGACGTGTAGGGCCGGGTGGCTTCTGAGTACATGTGTAGCGCCTGGTGAAATGTTTGGCAGAGAGGAAATGGACATTACCTGAGGTAATCTGCAGTCGGGCTCGAGAAATGATGGTTCCCATAAATGGCCAACTCCGACACCTCTATCTCCCCATCGGAGACGATTAGATTCGTCAGTACCCATATACGACCAACGATGAGTTGAACTAGAGACAATAGATTCTGGTGTAGAATACCCTCTGAAATAAAACATTACATCTCTCTTGAGAACATTATCAAATTAAAGATCCAATAAAATAATATTTCTATTAAGAAGAATATTCAGTAAAAATAAGGCCTCTTAAATTATAGAAATTGTTAGTATTCAAAATAAATTTTAATTAATTAAATATAATTTTTAAAAAGATTTTAAGGTTACGTGACAAAGGGCGGTGAGATAAAAGAATCGCATCTGAATGAATACATCAAAATACAGTCCAGCCACATTAATAAGACCACCCGTCAAAATCCTGAATAACCTTCTTTTGAAGCAAGACAATTAAGTTCAGGAAGGTGGAGCCAGGCCGACTCCAGCTGCGTGACCAGCTGCGCTGGGTTCCTCGGTTGCGGGTCCATGGTACGAAGAGCGCGATCGAGATAGTCTCGCGGATTCTCGATTAGGTAGGTTTAATAGGAGGAGTTTGATGGCCAGAGAAGACATACTGGTGCTCTTCGAACTACGCACGTACATTGCGAGCTGTATGACACGTAGTAGTCCTGCTGATAGATACCGTCTTGCTAAGGAAAAACAATCTGCATATGGTCCCCACGGATGGCGGCATACTTCTGTTGCTCCATTGTGCCATACAGTGTTCAGTTTTATCCCATCACGCACCATGTTTTCACAATGCACTATGAAGTTTTTTTAGATGACATTACATTATCATGTTTATTAAGGGTATATGAAAAAAAACAACACAATTTTCTAGCAAATAATACACAGAATTTTTATTTCACAAACTATTTATTTATTTTATTTCTATAAGCATTATTTAAGTGTCTTGTAATATCTTTTTCTTTTTTGTGAAGCTGCTAGTATTACTCTTCCTCTTCAGTATGCCCCGTGTCGTGTCCCGGTAGAGCATCCAGCAGTAATCGCCCATCTTGTTTACGTTTTGTCAACCCTGATGTCTCTTTTTCATCTCCTCAATATCTTGGTGAAAATTTTTACCTTGCTCCTCGCTCATCGCACAATGTTTTGCAGGAAAGACATTTAAATGTGCATGCAGGAAGTGAATCATGAATCTCATTGAACAACCCAAATCTGTCAAATTCTTCAACATATTTTAAGAATGATTGCATAACCGGGTCTTTCGTGTTTCCTAGGAAATTCTTAACCACTCTTTCAAAGGAAATACAAGCTCTTTTTTTCAGCATCTGTGATCGTGTTGGTAAATTCAAAGACATGTCTTGTCTGGCCCAACGAAAATTCTTTCCTTTATCTTGGGTTCTGAGAGGTGTGGGAAGTTATCACAGAGATGTTAAAAGCATATCCCATTTCTTGGCAGAGTTATAGTTAACCGTTTCATGAGTTCTAATTTTATATGCACAGGGGGCAGCAGAATTTTCTTTGTATCAATAAGACATTTCCATAAAATATTCTTACTTCCTGATTCTGAAGTAGGTCTTGGGGGCCATTCTGATTAGTCCCAGCGGTTCACTCTCGAACGGCTGTCCCGTTCACAAAGAAAATGGAAACTTTGTATACCCAGACTGTTGTCCAAGAAGCATGCACAAAATATTCAGGTCTCCACATATCACCCATCCGTGTTTGTCGTTCTGTATTTTGTAGTAAGGATTAGTGCAACATTTTCGTAAGTTTCTTTGAGGTGAACTGAATCCCATAAGCATTGAAGCATACTCTTTGCCATTGTGTAATAGCACTTTTTTAAACCTTTATTTTATGAACCCATGAAAAGTGCCCATCATCCAATACTTTTCCACATCTCTCTTGGACGTCCGTAGTTTACTGGAGAGTTTACGCGGAGCATTTCTAGTTATATTTTCGATTTCGGCGTACAAAAATACATAAGGGACAGTTGAAATTTTCAAAAAAGTTTTTTTTCATCGCAGGCCTGTGTTATTAGCAAAAGATAAGAATGGCTTTGACTGACTGGTGATTCCGGACGCGTCAGCTGCTAAGGTCATTAGTCCCGTAAGTGTGGAGCATATTTGTATCGCTGGAGGTGGAGGTGATCTTTCCCCCCTAGCTGGCGAGATCAAGCCTCGACCTAGGTCGGTTTGCGGGGATTTTCCCCAACCATGTGGAATGGAACATCTCTTCCCACGTTCCCGGTTCCCTGGAACCGCCTTTAGCCGGGTCAAGCTCTAAGCTTCCGACTGGGCTCGAACCCTAGGTCCGTCAGAGGCACTGCAGTGACATCTCTTCATGCCCTGAGCCACCTTTGCTAGTAATGAATGTTGTCATTTCCAACAATAGTGAATAGTTCAAAAAATATTATACCAATATTACAGCTGCCTGGCAAACACAGGAAACATTGCTCGCATCATACTGAAGAAAACTAAATAGATGAAACATTATTGCTCGCATCGCAGTAAATATTACATAAAACTACTACTAAAATCTACCTAGTATCTATGAATTTAAACAGGGAGAGATGGCTCAGGACATCAACTGATGTTTGCCATGTCAAACATGCTTGTCAGCTAGGTCGAATTCAGTCGTTGTGTGGAGGATTCTAGCCGCCGGCTGCTATGATCAGTAGATTTCTGTGGTTTCTCCGATTAATAGTAGGCGGATGCCGGAGACGTACCCTTGCAAACTCTTTACTTCCTTTTCCTTGTCCTATCCTCATCCCTTAAACACACACATACACACACACACACTAATATGTACTATACTACCACACATTACGAGAGTTCGGTCGGGGGCTTAGAGTTCGTCCCGGCTGGGGCGGTGCCCCGCTGGAGGGTGATACGTGGTTGAGGAACCCACCTAGCCGACGATAGGTCGGCGCCGGATCTCGCCATACAGCGGGAGAAAGACCACCACCTCCTCCTCCAGAATAAAGACATGCACTACACTTACGGAATTAATTACCTAGGTAATTAACGTGCCCGGAATCACTAACAAACAACCAATCAATGAATTTAAATGGGGACATTTGCAGATTACTTTAATGGTTAGGAATACTATTGGAGTTCATGGGCATTTAATTTATTTGCTAAATTTAGCATAAAAATAATGAAGGATTTAGTGTTCAATGCATTTCATACCTGTTGTTTACGGAATGCCTGTTCCCACGCTGATGATCGTGTGGCCGCCGATGTTCGCTAATCCACGGAGATGCTTGTTGCTGTTCCCAGAAGTCGCTATGTCTATAGTCATTTCCTCCAGCTTCACTTGCATAACCTGATGTCTCTGTTTCGCCATCCTCTTGTTCAAGTACCGGAGGTCTACCGTCATGCTCCTGAAATAAATAAAATGGCATTTATCGAAACTACTGAAACTATTATCATTGATAGTTTATGGTAGAGGGAACTATATCATTACATTCATATTAACTGCACTTGACATTAATATCTTAACAACTCTGGTGATTAAGACCGAAAAATCTACTAATTAGGAATGTCAGAGCACTTTGTGTCACGCTGGGAATTTCGCGAAGTAAATTTAGAAGTTTAGGTAGTAAGTAGTAATAATTTTTTGCCCATATGATATTTCATGATGAAATGTATTGTTTTCATATGTAAGTGAACTTTAAAACCTAATTATAACTGAACGTTCTTGTTTTATGAGTAACTCTCGAAATATATGGAAACTGGATTTAGAAATAATAAAAATAAATGAAATTATGCATCATTAGGAACTGTTCATTAAACGGTTTAAAACCTTTAAATACTTAACGCGAATAAATAGTATGGAATCACGCAGATTCAATATTGTCTTATTTAGATGGCAAATACGGAAAACGGGAGTAATGAGGGCTATTTTTTGTTTTTTCAATATACATCAGTACAAATTTTTCCTATGAAAAGTATTTGCTTTCATATCACAAATTAGTTTGTGTTTTCACCTCACAATTAACCAAAACCTCACTAAAAGCCACTCAAATATCGAATTTTCAAAAAATTTCCATTTGACCCCCATTACCCTCACACGTAGAAATTGAAGTCACGATGTGAGTAATGGGAATCACTAAATAAATATAAAGCAAAATGAGCACATTAGTACCTCAAGTATTTATTTTGTTTACAATAATTGTGAGTCTAAAGTGATGTGATTTCCAAAGTGGTCAAAAATCGGCAGCACTGGGTCCTGGGCAGTTGGTCAATCAGTTGGTTTGGAGATTAAGTGTTTGAGCAACTTGATGAATTCTCCATCCATTCATCCTTTCTTGGTTCATGTATAAATACCATCAAGGGACATTTAAATTAATTCATATCAATAAATTATTTTGTTTGGGGCAATGGCAGTCACGTTGCGACAGTAAGAATCACTGACTATCATTACCTCACAAGCATATTTATCATAATTACTCAAAAACGTTTATAGAACGCTTAAAATTACTCGCACTTGGTACCAAATAATTTGCTGAAGTATTTTCCTTCCAACAATTTTTTTATTTATATGGATATATTATATATGAATATATCCATTATAAAAATAAATAAAATAAAGAAGAGTAAACAAGCCCAAGGCAACTCTGAAATAACTTTTTTCTAAATAAATAACACGTTCTAATTGTTAAAATTTTACAATGGAATGTTAATGGTTATATACAAGACATGAAAGATTGGAAATAGTATGTAAAAATCACACACTAGACGTAATTTGCTTACAAGAAACCGACTTGAAAGCAAAGAAGGTCCGTAAAAATAAAAGGGTTAAATGTTTCAACACAAACAGTACCCCTTCAACAGCCATTGGTGGAATATCTACATTTGTCGGAGAATACATACCCTTTTGAAAAATCAACATTTCAACTGAAATATGAGTAGAAGCCATTTAAACCCAAGCTTCATTTACACTGTGCATTTGTTATGTCTATCTACCAAATAGTTAGTCATTTGATGCATAAAAGACCCAAGTAATTATTAATCATCTTTCTCACCCATTTAAACTTATTGTAGATGTTAAGACTCATAACACTCTATGGAGTTCAGAATAGACATACTCCAGTGGTATATGCATGGAATTAGTATTAAAAGTAATGGGCTTGATCTTACTAAATAGCGGTCTCCCAAACCACTTCTACGTGAGTTCTGGAATCTTCAGCACCCTTATCCTCACTATGAATTCTGCAAATATAGCACCAAAGTGTAACTGTAACACCGTAAATAATCCACATGACAATGATCACTTTCGTATTTTCACTGACTTTAACCTTTTCCCAGTACCATGAGCAAACCAAACAATCAAAAGTTGGAATTTCACGAAAGATGACTTGGAGCTCTATCAATAATTAATTAATAAATGCTTACCAGATGTAAATATCCTTCAAGAACACAATGATATATACTCTATAATAAATAATTTTCTATAAATAATTAATAAAGCAGCATTTAAATCAATTGGAATGTCGAGGTCATCTAACCAAACAAAATGTGTTAGCTGGTGGATGATATGTGCAAACACGCCATAAATATTCTAAGCATTCCTTTAATCGGTACAAAAAACATAATACTGATTACAACAAAAATGAGTATAAGAAGATGAGAGATATATCAAGAAGAACGCTTAAAGCAAGTAAAGCACAATATTGGTACAACTATGTTTTAAGTTTATATATCCATACCAATTAAAAACAATTTTGTTCCAAGATAAATGCAATACAAGGTAAGTGAAAATTTAACCAAATTCACTTTTAAATGTATGCCAACAACCAAGTCAATACAGATTCCTAAGATATGACTAACAACCTAGCTAGTGTATTTGCAAAAAACACCAACTATAGTTCTCTAAACTATTCTACAACTTTCCAAGAATAAGAAATATAGGAAAAGGAAACAACTAATAGAGAAATATGAGAATCAATACCTTACTGTCACATTAATGATCCCTTTTCAAATAAAGAACTCGCAACTATCTCAGCAACTAAAAGTACCGTAATCAACCCTGGCAACATCCCGAATCTCCTCATAAAATTCCTACCTACAGCTGAAATGGAAACACCACTACAAATTTACATAATAATGTGTACAAAAAATGTATTCCCCGAAATATGAAAGACTTCTGTAATTAGTATCCCAATTCCTAAAACAGGAAAAGACCAAGCAAAAAGCTGCTATTAACGAAAAATTTCCCTAGGGTGCAATATGTTCAAGATTATGGACAAGATCATTAACAGAAGACGTACATTAATAGAAGACTTAGATGGTTTCTTGACATTAATAAGGCTATCGCACTCATGAAATCAAAACCAAATTATCTATAAAATGTCCCAATCAGGACATCTTATATAAGCTATATAAGCTTGGAACAACTTATATAAGCGACAACTTTGTTAACGACCTTATTATAATATTGCGAGTAAAATTGAAAAGAAATCTAACAGTGCTAGATGTGTATGCCCCGGAAGAAGGGGGACAAAGAAAAAAGTGAAAAGTTTTATAATACCTTGCAGAAATATTTGAATATGATTAACAGAAATTATTATTATTATTATTATTATTATTATTATTATTATTATTATTATTATTATTATTATTACAATATTAATTCAGACCCAGACGGATTTGTCATTTGGTGTTTGTCACTTTAGCCCTTATCATCACCCCATTGCCTCATAAATCGTAATTCAAGGCTTAACAATATTTTCTTACCAAGCAATACAGCCGTAAAACTGAACTCCATAATGACACATGTTAATCTTTCCGGAATAAATATGACTGGGCCTCGATACTTACATTTTGCTTGTGCTGTGGGGTTCGATTCACGAAATAGGCGCGTTAAAGTGTTAAGATGGCTTCTGTATATCGATCACTCCTCAATGAAATCACACTTCACACACCAAATGTGTAGAAACCTTGGGAGCACTATCTGATAAGTAAATAAGTCTCTAATACCTGACCTCTCACTGGCTAAAGTCAATTGACATATTTTGCTGGCAGAAGTGTTCAGAAGGCGTTACAAACACCGCCCGCGTGCACGAGGCATCGTGGTAAATCGTGAGGAAAAGTAACTTCCGTGTGTTGCGCTATTATTTTTACTGTTATACGAATAAAATATTTCTTTTATCGTGGAGCGCCAAAACTGACTAATGTGCTCGTAAAATAAAAAAGATGTGTACCATGTTTAGCACACCCAAGGTGTGCTTAACTTGACTGAAGACAACTTGGGAAGCAGAAATATAGGGAATGAATGGTTATCAAGAAACCAAAAACGCCGCCGCTGAGACAGTTGTCTCTCACTAATGCGGGCTTGGTGAGCCATGTTGAAATATTGAATAGTGTAAATGAAGTTTCATTTGCTCTGCTGTGAGTGAAAAAAAATGATTTTTCTTTTCTTGTCATATGACAATGCTGCATTATTATCTCGTTTTGACCTGGACTCGAACTTGTCAAGGACATTAGAAAGGATTGGAAGTACCTTAATTGAAGCTAAAGGACCAATCTCATCGAAGACTCTTGTTAACTTTAAAATAGGCCATCAATTAGTCCAACAATTCTATCATATTTCATGATATTTATCCAAAGCGTCACCAAAATTACAATGGAATTCAAAACACTCCTACATAAGCCAAAACCAAAGAAATCTCTCAGATCTCAATATTAAGAATGTTAACGTGAAAAAAGAAAGAAATTACTTGATACCTCTGTGAAAACTCCCAGAGACCAATACTAACCTCTCTTTAAATACTTCGGAAGGAAAAGCAAAGGCAGCAAGCAAAGCAGAAATGTAAGGATGTGTCAGAGCACATGCGTGTACTAGCGTCCAATCTCTTCTCGGTTTAAATGTGTTGGATATCAGCTGATGATTCCTTGACACCAAACACTTACCCATGCACGTTTCAGAGCCAGACTAGTTCACACGCGTTATATAGTATTGTGTAATAGCAGTGCCACTTTTTAATATTGTATAGCAGAAAATACCCCTCTCCAATACTCACTTGAACATTG
Organism: Gryllus bimaculatus; assembly: GCA_017312745.1. Taxonomy (NCBI): domain Eukaryota; kingdom Metazoa; phylum Arthropoda; class Insecta; order Orthoptera; family Gryllidae; genus Gryllus; species Gryllus bimaculatus. The sequence goes on along the minus strand of BOPP01000111.1, from coordinate 4,246,035 downwards.
TGCATGGTTCTTGTGTAAATGGGCGGTAAGCTGGGGGAGCGTCTTTGGACGCGTCCAACAGGCTCTTTGCTGCTTTGAACTAGTTGCTTCTCCTGCAGACAGTCAGCGTTCACATCATTCACTTCCATGGCGGATACAAAATGCGTCCTGTTGAAAATAACATTAATTATGTTAAAGTCAGGCTTAAAATTGCATAACTTATCAACTTACAGAGATACACTAAATAAACTTAAGCTTGGTGTACGGAAAATGTCGCATGTAGAGACGAAGTGTTTATTCGAATGAAAGCGTAGGCTTCCGCGACCCAAGTCAATATATTCTCCACAGTCCGGGCCACAGTGCTGTATGAACAGAAGCCAATGCTTCGGCCTTCGTACCTTCCTCAAAGCGAAATGAGGGACGAAATGTTTGAGAAAGGTCGCAGAACGAGGTTGCTACCGTTTGACGCAGTTGCCGAAACGTTGGCAACTGTGCCTAGAACGTGTCGTCTCCCGGACGCATATTTTCATTTTGCACTACAGTTGCGAATGAAACTTATTTAGAGCTCTCTGATTGGTCAGTGAAGGAGGCTCGCCAATCGCAAGTGTCACTGTTCGCTCGTTTTTGAAAAGAAAAGTGGTACCGCGCTTGTGAGAACATGAGATGTATTAATGAGTTTGAAGTTAAATTTTCATTTGCGAAGTGTATAATGAATGAAAGATGAATTGCAATCCGTTTTGTAAACATGAAACTCAAAAGTGAAGTAAAGTATTGTTATCAGATTAATTTTCTGATTTAACATATTAATGCAATTAGCTAACTTTGACAACTTTTTTATCAAAATTAATATTAAATGAAGCATTGTTATGACATAATACAACTTGGTGAACATTATCATTAATATTTACTCGTAAGATCTAAAATAGTACTTCCTAATCTTACAATTAACATTAGCCCAATAAAAGCAAACATAACCGTAATGAACTCTATGGAAAGACTATACAATTTGCATGATAGTATTTGCCATTTTGTTACCAATAAGTTGAGCTTACAATAATCACACATAAATATATAATCATAAATCGTATGTATTTAGCTGACGAGCAGTTCAATAAAATAAGTAAACTTAAAGTTACACAACGTTTCAGTTCCTGAATTGGAACCTTCATTGGGGGATGGTGTAACTTTCAATTCCTGTTTAGATCAGGCGCGTCAAACCGCGCGTGTACGTGCTACTTGCCCGCGTGGGGAGCCCGGCGCTCCTCCGGGCACGGGAACTTCCCCTGACCCCTGACTTCCCCGCACTCATTCTTTCCCGTCCAAACCCAGAACGGGGTGTGCATGCGCAAACTGGAGCGAGGCGGTGAATAGTAGCTTCATTCGAAAATATGTTTGCCAGCGTTTTTCTATCAAATAACCGAGAATTGTATTGTGTTTATATTTTTCACTATTTGTTACTATTTCATGTTCATTTTCTTACTAAATTTTCTCTAATGTAAACATCTTTGCTAAGTAACAGGAATATGTTTGAATGGCGAATTCTGTCCTTGTTTCCGGACGGAGAATGGTCTAAACAGACAAGACTTTTAAACCTCGGAACGTTAAAGTAGCCCGTTATTGTTTTTATGTAAGTAAACAGGATAACAAAATCAAGTCACATTTCATTCAATTCTATAAATTTTACTCTTAACTGAGAATTCGAAATTGGACTGATGTATTATTCCATTTAAATGGATAATTTCTTTGCCTTCAAGAGAAAATGGGAATTTATATTACTAAGTGTGTGACAATGAACTGTCAAGTAACTTCTCGCAAAGACCGAAGACTCTCATGGGCCAGGTATCCAGTGACATCACCCCCACTCCGTAGCATTTGTACAGCCCTTACTTTTAAATCTCGCGCCAATTTCTCTGGACGTAGTGCCCGGAAGCGTTAGTAGAAGTGTTACCTTGCACGCGACCTTGCCATGCCTGGATTAGAACTTTCAGCAGGGGATGAATATGGGTTCAGATTACTTATTTTATTCAAATGTTGATTATGTTTCATCTGATTAACGACAATGTTCTCCCATTTGAATTACTTAATAAAAATGATATCTTAGTAGTTATGTTATAATTATCTAAACACATTCCTCTTTAATAACAATGATTTATTAATATATATTAATTTGGAGGAAAACGAAATGTTTAAGTTTTTGAATTAATTATCTTGTAAGGTTTGTTTAAGCTAAACCGTTTCAACTTTTCACTTAGGTAACAGTTCATTTTGAGGATATGAGAAAAGGGGATAACGATATTCACCAAAATATTAATATTTTAGGAATTTTTTAAAATTTGATGTTTATATGTAGAAAAGTTTGACCTCATTTAAGGTGTCAGACTCAATCATAATTCAAGTTATTGCTTTGCCACATTTATTTATTTTATTTTATGTCAAAAACAATTAAAAACGGTGTGTGACGTGCTACGGGGAGATCCGCAGCAATTTTCGACAGTATTGGTTAAAAAGACTATTCACTGTTACCGGATCGTTCACATCTCTATCGTTATCTTTTCAAACAATTCTCTACAAAGTTTCTAGTTTATTTGGTCTTTTTTTTACTATACTACACATTGTTTTTGTTTTATTATTTGAGTTCAAAATATTCTAATTATCTTTCATTATTTTAGCCTGCCTTATGACTTACCAATGATTTGTATTTTTCTAGTAACGGCGAAAACCTTAAGATACGTTATGATCTTTAGAAACGAAAGTAAGAATTCGTTTGTTTTTACATGATGTCCATCCATCCCTTGCGTTATCCAATAATTGCTTTTCCGTGAAATATTTAATTTCCTTTTTGAAGAGGAAAACAAGTGTTAAAATGAAATGAAAGTGTTGACAAAAATAATTATGTTTATCGTTTGTATCAATACTATTGTAAACCGCGTCACTCGACTTCTGCTGCAAGTAATCGATGAATAATTTTATTTTCCTTTCAGTAAACAATCTAGTCATAAGTGTATTATTTATTGTGCAGTGTTCGCATCTTATATATAAAAGACAATGTTTGTTTGTTGATTCGTACTCAATGGGCTGCCATACCGTTCATTCGATTCCGATAAAACTTTCTCAAATTATTGCTCGCACTTGTGGGAAGAATATTGGCATAGTACGATGGGAATTTTCATATTCCTGCGCACGTAGATGTGCGTTGATGATGATTTTATGCTGACCCAAGCGTCCCTGCTCAGTGTCTCTGCGCAACGGCACTCTACGCAACCCGCAAAACCCTGATGTATTAAGAGTGTCTGCCCCTGCAATTGTGAAATAACGCTCGGGAGAGAGAGGTGCAGAAGAAGGCAGAGGCAGACACAGACGCAGAGAGAGAGAGAGAGAGAGAGAGAGAGAGAGAGAGAGAGAGAGAGAGAAATAAACAAAGTCAGAGAAAGAGACAGGCGGAGAGAGAGAGAGTGAGAGAGAGAGAGAGAGAGAGAGAGAGAGAGAGAGAGAGAGAGGCGGAGAGACAGGGAGAGAGACGGATAGAGAGATTGGAGGGAGAGACGGGAAAGAGACAGAGAGAGTCACGGACAGACGGAGACAGACAGGGACAGTGAGAGAGACGGAGAGAGAAAAGGAGAGGGAAGGATAAAGAGAAACATGAACGGCAGGACATCTGCCGGGTTTCGCTAGTTCCTTATAATGGTAAGAATTTGTACATCGTGGTCACTGTATCCTAAATCTTTTTTTTGAATTTCATATCAGATAATGGTTTTGTTAAATATTACTTTATCGATTGTCTTCTTTGAATTAACATGGCAACCACATACACATAGGCATACAACACATAGTCAACCATATCCAAGTAACCACATACCAGTCAATGAATGTAATTTAGTAAGGTAAAGGAAATAATCTCCATAAAAGTTTTAATAATTTTTATTAATAATCTTCCAGAGTTAACTTTCGGAAAAACACTTTTCCCATCCTCAGTGGATCTCTAGCAAAATGGAGAAATGAAAACATTAACACAAGTTGAACACAAAAAAGGGAGGTGTACAGTGAATTTAGTGGAAAAGCAAACAAATAATATCATATAAATGTATGTAATAAATCGTATAAACGTGTAATCACATCCTATCTCTAAGACAATATTAGAATGGTTAATTCTAACTTGTATGAACATGAAACGGAGAATATACAAAGCGCACCTCAGTCAACAGTTTTAATTTTTTTAAACATGGCAAAAAAACAATATATCAAATGTAAATGTAATCACAATTAAATTATTGCCCATTGCCTACTATCTTCTTCTTCTTCATCTACTTCGCCTACTATCTATTGCAACATGGATTACAAATAACACATGACAACAATTTATGTATAAAGATGTGTTTTATTTGTTCACGAGGTCATCAAACTATATTTACCATGTTCAAAGTGTAATGGCTGCATATTTCGGTGTGGGGGATGAGAGTCACGTTGATCATTTTTAACTTTTCTCGTAGACACATTATAGAGACAGGTACGTAATGCTGCAAAATATTAATGCCGAAAGTTTGGCGAAAATATTACACGTTTCTTCGTTGTCATTTCACGGGGTTCTTCGTTGCCGACAAAGTGTGTGTTTTAAACTGCCTGTGCCGGCCTGTCTCTCTGTCCGTCCGTCCGACGGTGCCGTTTCTCTGTCCATCTCCTTCCTTTTAAAACTTCTCTCTGGCGCTACGGAAGATTAAAAAATAGTGTTTTGGCAAACCCTCCGTATTTTCGAAAATTTCAAAATTTCAAGAATACAAAATTGAAGATAGATATTTTTGCCTTATACAAAATATGTTTAAAATAATTGCTTTTTAAAAAAGGTCATGTTCAATTTTTCTAATAGTAGTTTCTGCGTAACTTGTACTCGACATTTATACAACTTGTAAAAAACTTTTCTAATGTATGGTCGGTAAAAGCATCTTCTACGTTAACTCAGAGGACCTTACATCCAGTCTCAAATCCAAAAAAAATGGTGGATGAAAACACTTTTGCAGGTAAATGTAGTAGTATAATGTAGCGGAACAGTTAAACCAAATACGAGAAAGTATGTACTGTTGTAGCTACACTAGTTGAAAATGTGTTTGGGCAGCCGGTCTGTCCGACGATCCTACGACCTGACGGCCTAATACTTAGCGGCCAATAGCTCGTCGCGTGAACCGCTGTTCTCGAGTGTTATTTATTTATTTAACGTCAAAAAACAGTTGAAACCTACGTGACCAATAATAGGGAGAAGTGCAATCTGTGCACGACTTCGTAAGTTTAGAACCGCTGCCCTAACACATACAGTACATAGTAATTTGAATTATGAATACCATTAGCAAGAAACGTTTTGGAGACGAATTGGTTTGAAAAATATTCCCTCCCGAGTAATAAAATCTATTTGCAAAGACAAATCAGATACAGATTTTGTCTATTATCCCTAGTGTTCTACGTGAAGGATTTGACTTGCTGCAGCAAGAAAGTGGGGGACAATTATTTAAATATCTACATTCCCTACGGAACTCAAGAAAACGAGCACAGATAATGAAACTACATTTACGACTATTTCATCGACAATGATAATACGGACAATTTTTATATGCGAACTGCATCATTTGTCAGGAGATAAAAGGGAAGGGGAAAAAGAAATAAAGTTAATGAAATGGCCAGCATGCTTCAAATGATTGTATGAGAAGTACATCTTTGCACCAAACATAAAACAATCCTCCTATGAATTCCGTACGTGTGCAAAATTGTGGCAATAACTGATAATATTTGATATCCTAATGTGTTATTAAATCTATTTTTTGTGATACTCTCCCATGAGATGAATTGCAATTTGTTTTTAATTGTGTTTAAGAGAATGGACATATTTTTATTAATAGAAAATTACAAAATATCATTCATGTTCGTTTTAAACCCATTTTGAGCTCCGCTTGTGCTAAAATCCCCGAGGATGACATTAGGAACGCATTTTCAAAAAAGCAATAAAATGAGTGATTTTTCAAATTTAATAAAATATGTCATTAATGATTGACGGGACACTTAGACCAGATAATCCATATTGCTAATGAATTAAAAATATTTTCGCATTTTTCGATTTGCTATACGAGACGATACCCTCTACCCTTTTTTTCGAGAATTGGTGTTTTGTATTTTTTTCGCATTTTCGTGTAAAGACTAATTATTTTTCAATTCACAGATTATAGTGATTTTAAAGTTGAAGAGGAACATCTCCATATTAAAAATGTCCCTTTATTGCAGATTTACGGACATTTTTCCTCGACGTTTTGTACTTTTTTAAATTGAAGCCTCTTCCTCTGATTCAGTGAAACATTGCTGAGTGATACGAAATATAATTCTCTCATCATTTTATTACTCTCATGAACATTGACATTAAAACGCTTAACTTCAACTACATTGTACACGTATTCCCAATCAATACAAAAGGCTTTTCTGAAGCTCTTTATGTTTATTATGATAATAATTTTACCAATTCAATCTAATTTAGCTTATTAAACTCACCTTATAGAGGAGCGGTATGCGTCCCTAGTGTCGGGATTCGTGCTGGGACCCCAAGGTGCACATAGACCCGCCATTTCCTCTGTAACATGTACGTAATATCCATTTAATTTCTCCTTTCTACGAGAAAAAAATAATATCGAGAAAACTGCTAAAGCAAGGATTAAAAATTCACATATATTTAACTTTGATGCGGTTTTCAGACTACAATAGATTGATTCAAGAAATGTCATATTGTATTTTTTATGAGTACACCCCTTCATATCGTTCAAAATTGATTAAAATGACATGCGAAGAACAATTCAGTATTCATAGATATTTAGAGGTCTATAGCAGCTAATTTTTTTAAAATAGGTATTTGTAATAGGTACTTGTAAAATGAAATAGGTTCTTGTAAAATCCCATGAAAATTGGCTTAAAGCAATATAATGTAATGTAAATTATGGAAATCAATGAATTGAATACTTTATGCTATTTCTTAACTGTTAATAACAATGTAATATATTTATTTCTGTTTCATGCAGTATAAAGTATAGTAATACTGAGTAAAGTGTCCAAATTGTTTAGGTTTCTCTGATACTTAAAAACGTGTCTTTTTCAAAGTGCCTGTTCACAATATCCGTCTGACCGTCCACCTTTCTGTGCGTCTGTGAGCAACAGTAGCACATGAACTGTACACAAGATTTTCATCAAAATCTGATTCTCATGAACTCGCGGCCCTGCAAATTTGGAACGAATGTTTTAATTGTTGGGAGTACTGCACACGACGTATCAAGGATATTTTCAAAATGTTCTCAAAAAATTGGTCCAATTTTTACTTCCTTGTCTACTACGTGCTTACGTAGTAAATATAAAGTACCGTGAACACGGGCTACTGGGACCCAATTTTTCAGTACTTTTGCAGTTTTTCCTTTACTAATCCATGAAAAACTAAAAAAAGTTCATTATTTTTCTTTAAATCTACAGATTTATTGTAAAATACTCGAGAGTAGTATAATAAAATATATTTAACACAAATTGCAAATAATGTTTTTGAAAGTTCAAGTTACACTGCTGTGTAGGCTTCTTGAACCCACGCAATGCTTCGTAAATAAAACCACTGAGATTTGCAATGGGTCCATGTGTTCCTATATTTTCTTGTACAAACATGAATGTAAATACACTACAAAAACGAAGATAACTTCAATAGCTGAAACACAATTTTTATTATCCAATTTTTATCGTCAACTGTGGATGCCTAAAAAATAATTTCACCCATTCTCGCCCTAGGAGATTATCTTCGAAAAGAGTAGTTGTTCTTCCACCTAGATAAGTAAGACTTCATAATCAATCTGGCAGAGTTCATCAATAGGAAATCTAAAATTACTTATTTGTTCACGAAGCCTTACAAAGACGAACTTTTCGTCTTCAGTAAACATTTTTGGATGTCCCGGTTTCCGAATGGATTTCCTCTTCAGTGCTCTTTTTACAGTCAATCGACGATAAAAGGAAGCTTCAGCTTGTCTTTGTGACATTCCCGACAATTGCCAAACATTCCTTAAGCTGATGGACCTTATATTTCGCTGGTCCGCATATTTCCGACTTCATGAAATCTTTTGTATTTGTGTACTATGATTGAGTCAGATTACTGTAAAAGCACGAGAAAATAACTACGTAATGTTGAAGTTTTAAATATCGAAATAAAACTATTAACATATGAAAAAGATAAAAAAGAAAGTTTTCGGTTACTTGACGCCACTGTGAGCGTGGGTCCAAGTGATCCGGTTTTTGGAGATAGTGTGCTCAGAATTAGAAAATCTGAAAAAATGGGGAAGGCGTTTTACTAATGGCGAAGTTATCATAGGCTTTCTATTGACACATATATCATTACCAAAATGAAAGCTGATCCCTTGATCAACTATCTTGAAATCCAGCGTAGAGAGAAAAATTTGCAGGGCTCAAATTCGGCCAATTTCAACCAATGTTGTCATGCACGGAAGCAACTGTAAACTAACTGGTCAATTCAATGTATAAGCGACTACAGCCGCTGTAAACATTTTTTTCGGGTGGGTCCATGTGGTACCCTAAGGATCCAAGTAGCCCGTGAGGACGGTATTGCAATGCTGCAGCGCAAAGTTGCGATTTTTACGCAGTAAAGTAGCACGTATTGTGGGGCTCTAATATCGAAAAATTGATAAATATTGTTCCTATATGTAATAAACGACTTCCTCTAACAAGTTGTGTAATCATAATTCACATTTTGTGAGTCCTTGCTTTACGGTAATAACAATTGGTTTATGGCAAAACACTACGTGTCCGTCTGTCTTTCAGTGTGCGGTCAACGCTGGGGCCTAAACCGACGATCCGTCCCGCCGTCTGACTGACCGTCTGTCCGTCCGTCTTCCGTCCGTCCATCCGTCCGTCCATCGCAACACTAGCGCCTAAACTATACGTAGGCTTTTTTCCAAACTGAATAAACCCCTGGCCCGATCTGTCCTCATTTAAAGCTGTGCGATTTTGAAAAACATTCCTTAATTTTTGGGGATACTTTACATAAAGTCTTTTGGACGTTTTAAAAATTCTCAAAAATTGCCCCAAATTTTTTCTTTAAATTTCTTGTATTAATTGAGTGCGATGCGCTTATAAAGGTGGCATAAGTTCAATTTTCACTGGTAAATCTGAATTTTTAAAAATTGAAATTTTATTCTGCGTCTTCCTTCTTTCAAGAAAAAATTGTGCTCCACAATGTGTTCATTTATTAAAGGTATGTACATTTTTGGAAAATTTTATTATTGTTTTCGCGCAATATGTGCAATATTAAAAAATAATAAAACAAAATCTTTTCAAAAAGTGTTCCAATTTTTTCATTGAACTTTAGGTAGAGATAGTGCTAAATGAACTCTATAAGACGACATAAACCCGATTCTGCTCTATTTTTTGTTTTTTTGCAAAAATTACAAAAATGTAATTTGTACAAAAATGTAATTTTTTGACTGGTCTCTCACGTCGTTAATATTTACATAGCGGCGATTTATTCACGTTAATGCATTTATTACATGTGCTCTAAGTGATGTCTTCTAAAGATTCTCGAAAACTCAAACGTTCTATGTGAAAATGAGCTCAAAATTCCACATTTTCAGAAATGCTCAATTGCCATTTTCTCAAAAACGGCTCCAAATTTTTTCTTCAAACTTTTCGTACGGATAGTACTAATTACACTGTTTAAGATGACGGTAAATTTGCTGTATTCTTTGTTACTTATCTTTATTCAAAAAATCACACCAATGTAATTTTTTTGAAATATCTTTCACGTCTTTAAATACACCTTTCGTTTTGTATACATTTTTGGATTTATGAGTAGAAGTGTTCCAATGAAGTGTTTTGAAAACTCAAAAGTTTTCCGTTGAAAAGAGCTTCAATTTCGTACATTTTCAAAGGAAATGACGAGTAACATTGCCAGGGGTGAAACATTGCCACAACTTCGAAAAATTTAAGTAGCACGGTCTGTTTCGTAAATTTATTTGGTGGTTGTGTTTTCATAGTTAGCTACTTCTCTTCGAAACATATACAATCGTTTGTTGCAATGGGTAACACTTGTAACCTAAAATGTCTGGTGTATTATATTGTGACGCAACCAAATCTCGTAATTGAAAATTCGTTACATTAGGATTAATCAAATTGAAATAATGACATAGATGTGTAAATATGTCATTTTCCAGGCATGCTATGTCGTGTCTTAATAATTATTAATTATAAACAAGACAAAATGTATTAATACCATACTTTCAGAGTAACATTGTCATACTGGCCATCTTACCACTACATTTATATCTTTTGAGAAGAAGTTCTTACATTGAAACAATTAATATTTGTGAGTTTATGTATCATTTCTAAAGCATACGACTTAGAAATTGTAAACCTTGATTACAATTTGATGTGATACCTAATTACTTTCTTGTTGCCGTACTTGCACTGCAACTTTGAAAAGCACACCATTAATTTACTTTGTCTTGTTTTTAGAGAGAATGACATTTAGAAAAAAAAACAATATCTAAGGTTTAAGAACCTATGATAAGTTAAAATGCACCACACAATGGAAAATATAAATAGTAGAAAATTAAATAGGAAAAAAGCTACTGAACTCTATGAAATTTGCAGGTCCACTTTAAATTACATGGATGAGTGTGTTATGCCATAATATGATATTGTTGCTGAGCTTTGCAGACCAAATATAAAAAGAGGCACCTTTTTCCTATCCCATTTTGTCACAATATAAAACAGTAAATAAAACTTATTCAAGATTAAGTTCTCAATGCAGTATTTATCCTTGTTTAGTGTATTTAAACAGTCAAAAACAAAAGACATAAAATAAGAATTTGTTCTGATGCATATTTGTGTGTTTCTGTTTCCTCTCAAACATTGAAACATTGCTAGAGACTTGGAAATAAATAGAGGTGGTAATGCTTGACCTCAGTGGGATAACATTGTTACTTTGCTTGCTTTGAAAAAAATAATAAAGTCTTCCAAACTATGAAAGCTGTGACTTCAATATTTTGAAGAAACAGAAGTATAATTACATTTGTGATGGATTAAATTGTCAAAATAATTATTGTGAAGATTGATGCAACAAAGTGGGAACTTTAAAAGCAACAAATATGTGGTAATATTACTTCCCATTACCGTACCAGCATTTTCTTGAATATGGGTACAAATTCTTCAACTAAAATTTTCTTAAAGGATGAGGGTTTCCTCTTCTATAAGATTCTTAAAGTAATACTTCTATTATATTATTAAAGTACCAAAAAGTTGAGAAAATTTCAAAAAAAGGTAGTGGTTGGCGATAGATGGCAGCAGACAAGACAGCTGGCAAGACCAAAAAGCTAGTTCAGACCAAAGAAATTTGTAAACTAACTAGTATGAAAAAATCTGTGCCATTTTGTAACACCACTACTTTCTTAATGAAATCTGTTCTTCAAACATAGATCTTTAAATAAGATCACCTACAATTATGACAAATTTTGATGTAATTATGCATGAAATACAAGAAATTTTAAAAATAAGGTTTTCTCAAAAACGGTTCCAAGGTTTTTCTTTAATTTCTTCTTGAATAGATTCTCTACACTTATAAAAATGGTGCAGGTCCCATTTCCAGTGAACTTTCTTAATTTTCAAACATTGCAAAAAATTAACATTTCAAAACATTGAAGATAGAGATTTTTTCTTTAATGAAATCTGTTCTTGAAATGACATTGAACATTTTTTAATTTTTAGAAATCATTAATGTTCAACTTTGTTTTTGAAAAGTTGGGAAAGCTTAGTAGCTGCGATGCTGGTGATGTAGGGGAAATGTGAATGGTGTACTAAATTTAAGAACCTGAGTTTGAATACCAGCATGGAAAAATATGTTTTACTGGAGTGAAACACTTTTGCATGTACTAGTAGTATGATTGTATTATGTAGCCATTACCAACAATACGAGAAGTTTGTGCTATTGTAGTTCCACTAGTTTTATCAATTGCTCCTAAAATGCTGCATGAATTATGATGCATTTAGTGTCATATTCCTAAAAAAAATCTAAAATGTATGGAATAAAAGACAAAGAATCTTATAACCGCATAACTTCTTCTATATCCTACAAAAATACATATCAGCAAAAGTTTTTTCATAGGAGTCTGTAGTAATTTAAACTTATTGTATTAATAAATTATGTTGGCTAGTATAAATTTTTTTCTTGTTTATACTGAAGAACAAAGATTTTATTTTCATTCAATACACATTTGAGGATGAACCACTGACATCAATGAAACAAACATACTACCTTAAAAGTTGGAATATTTACTCATGTCTTATGGTACAAATAATCAGTTCCACAAAAAAGTAGCCATTAAAAGAGGTATGGTTTCAACAGGTTTCACTGCATTATACATCCCATAAACTTAATTTTAGGCTGTTTTCATCGAATTTATCTTATAATTCTGTAAGGTATAGAATTATTTATGTGTGTGTCACTTAAAATACAGAAAAAATCAATTATATTCTTAAATACATAGAAGACAAGTAATGATTGTATGTGGTCTTAAAGTAATGGTCTATTATTCAACTAGTTTGTTGTATTAAACTTGATTTCATAAGTATTATACTATTTTTGTTTTGATTTATTTTTATTAAAAATCTGTGAAAACTGTATAACCATAATAACTGAAATGTCTGAGCATGTTCTCTTGTTACCCAAAACCTCTAGAGACACTTTTACTCTACAGTTGAATGGTAAATAAAAAGTATCCACAAAGCTAGATTATCAACATTTGAAACATAGCAATAATCATTTCCTTGTAAAAGAAAACTCTTTTCTATCAATATATGAACTACAAATTTTATTTTATGGTATTGCTAACAAAATAGCATCCTACACATCTGGTTCTACTCCAACCCCAACTAACAAAAGGAGAGCTCAAAAATGCATGTGCATAGTGAAGAATTTACATTTATGTCCAGAAGCAAAACAAGGGGCCACTCCAAAATTTGCTTACAGGATTAAAGGAAGTGGATAAAAACGTGATTGAGATGGGGTCATCGAATAAGAAGCTGAAGTGCAATACTTGTTATGGCATATTTAGTCTCTAGAATTATACAATAGGCTACAAATATTAAATAATGTGTAATACTAATGTTATTGTCCTTATTAGTGCTCAGAATAGTCCGGAATTATTTAGAGACTGTTATACAGCAGAAATGTTTTTACTTTGCTCTGAAACTTATGTATTGATTTTAACAATTTAATGTCATCTGGTAATGAGAAGTAAAGTAACAAGCCTGTGTAATATGTGAATTTCTTTTAGTGAGCTGTGAGAATATGAATAATGATGATGAATATGATTCCTACAATGAGTGTCGTAATTATGAATATCTGTATTGCAAGCAAATGTGTTCCCTCCCTTAATGCAAATGTTTTAAAAATTAGCAATTTTAGAAGCAATTTTGTTTATTCATACAAAATGAAATTTAATGAGCAAGGTGCTTATGCAATTTTTGTAGATTATATTAATAAATTGATTAAGAAGCAACAATAATTTTGGAGTTTACTGCAAGCTGGTGACTTTCAAGAGTTTTAATACATGGTGTGTTATCTTACTTGTTAATAAGATATATTTTCCAAAAAAAAAAAAAAAAAAAAAAAATGTTGCTCTACTGTATTCGGAGTAATCCTAACCAGTGTTTCATAATAACTAGCTGAATATAAAAGATACAAGAGATACAATATACAACTATGTTTCATAAAGTTACATGTTGTAAAAAATATTATGGCACCCATTTGATGGAAATTTTAAATTTAGAGGGAGGGTAATGTCAAATAATGATATAAAACAAAATTGAACATCCATTAATCCATTGGATTTTTAATCACACAGAAAACATTGATTAATTGATGAAAAACAACAGTGCAGTGATTTTTAAACACCAGTCTACATTGCACATTAATTCTTGCCAATCATTTTCCTTTTTACTTTCTTGCCTTACAAATTCTTCGTAAGAAGAGATAGTTATGTAATCATGTGACAGCAAAGAACAATATTTGGCTTGAAAAAAACATATTGCCAGGTTCTGGTTTCTAGATGGTTTTAGAAATATGTAACTTTACAAAGTGATTAGTTTTAATAATGTCTATTCATTGTGAACTGTCAATGAACTAACAATTGTTAAGTTTTGGCTGACTGAAAAATTACCAATTCCATAAAAGTACATTCTAATATATGTAATGTTCTTAAGTAACGTATTTTTATGGAATCTGGTGTAGCATCCTTCATGATCATTTACATAAGTAATGTAGATGGGTCATAATTACTGGAAATTGAAATCCCCGCTGGGGTGGTGGGAGATGGTGGGAGATGTTTGGGGAAAACCCTGCTAGCCTAATCTCACTATACAGCGATTGAAAGATCACCGCCACCTCCCGAACAAATCATGTACTACACTTACAGGACTAATGATCCAGTTAGTTGACGTGCCAAGAATCACTAAAACAATCAATTAATCTTATTGCTGGGCCCTGGCAATGAAATAGTGGATACATCCAGATGCTAAATCTAGAAAAAAATCTTCTAAAACGTTGTGTAGCCAGAATCCATGTTTTGAGGTCCTTGGTACCAGAAAATCCATGGACAGTAAAAAATCTGTCTGTCCATCTGTGAACAATGCTAGTGGCGAAGCCGTTAAGAGGATTTTCTTCAAAATTGATATTCCCCTATCAATTTAGTTGATGTTGCCCTTTAATTTGAAACCGATTTTGTAATTTTTGGGGGTTCTTTACATGAACAAAAATTTTTTTTAAAAAATGGCTTCATTCTTTTCGATTATTTTTTGCTGTTGGATAGTAAGTGTGAAGAACTTTTATGAGAATGGTCAGTCTCATGTTCATTGAAAACTCAAATTTTTTGAAAAATGAAAAAATTCAAAATTTTTTTGCGTCTACCTACAATTACTATTATGAAGATAGAGATGTTCTCCCTTAATGAAATCTGTTCCTTAAACATAGATTTTGAAATAAGATCATGTACAATTTTTCAAAAATTTGAGATCTTATCATGTAAATTTGCATGAAAGTAGGGCGAAAAAGTATGTGCACCACTAGTTTGTATTCATTTCTTTACAAGTGAAGTTTTAATGTATTATTCTTGAATTACAATGTGTTTTGGAACAAAATTGGTGCAAAAAAATAATTTCCTTGATTCTACATTTTTTAATCAGACTCTAAAGTGGTGTAGAATAGGGGTTTCACTGTAGTTAGTCAACCAGGAGCCCACCAGGAAGGGTCTTTGACCATTGCCCTAATTCCACTGATGATGTTTGCTGCAGTTGCAGAAGAAATGTCTGGAAGTATGACATCAACTGGACTACGGCCTATCAGCTCAGTAAACAATTTACATATCGACACTGACCATGAAAGCTTACATTGTTTTATTATGCTTAGTCAGATATTAAAATATCATATTTTCATATGCAAGACAAATAACTACTCATCAAAACTAGTTATAGCAGAAATTCAGACAGAATGTAGCAAACCTTTCTTCCCAAAAACATCTCAGTTTTGATCTAACATTAATTCTGAACTCAGAAGTAGATATTGAAGGAGTCAGCAAGGAATAGTCATTATCCATAACTTTCAGTTTTTTGAGTTAAGCATACAATATTGGTCTTTGAGTAACCAATCGTCTTTCCATTCAGAATTTCAGTTTTCAATTTTCTTATCAAATGGCAAGATAATTCCTAAATGATCTCTTGGTCTTTCGTTTATTTCCATGTGTTTGGCAGTCATTAAATGGACTGTGTCTCTTAGGATACATCGTTTTGTGATTTATATGGTCCTATAACATGACTCAAATGCAATTGCTCAATGCATGCTCTTGCAAATGCTCAATTGCAGCCTCAGAATTACAAGGTTTTATCTGACTAAAAGGAAAGTTTACAGGAGAACGGTTTGAAAGTTTAGAGGTGTCTAATACTTATAGCAAAACGGTTTGTCATTTTTTTATAGAAGGTTTTCTATAAATCTAGTTTAGAAACTGTTTTAATATTTAATTGATCTGACAGTAGAGAGTTTGAAAATGTTAAAAAATAATTTTCGAGAAAAGTGTGAAATAGAATCTTGCCTTTGTGAGTTTGCAAAATCTCAAACCTGAAGTGGATCCAGCAGTGTAATAACTGTCATTAACTTGAAAATTAATTAAATAATGAAATAATAAATGATTAAATTAAATCATATAATAAATAGATGTAAAAATATGCAAATTAAATCATTCATGTTATGTCTTATTGCTTTTAATCTATTTCAGGTAATTTATAAGTCTGCATTTTTACTGCTGTATCAATTGAAAGCTTATAAAATTGTTAAATCACTGTCCATAGATCTGTGATGCTTATTCAACATAAAGTATTAGCTATAACTAACCATTGTTCATAGTATTTTCTTAATTATTAATGTGCAACATACATGTAGGTAAATATAACATCAGTTAATTCATCGTAAACTAATGGTTGGCTTGTGGCTCAGAGCAAAGTCGCTCACCTTCCACCACTCACCTTCCACCAAGGAGGTCCTGGTTCAATTCCCAGTCAATCTCATGTAAAATTCATTCCAACAAAACAAATTAGGTTTTGCTTCACAAGATTTTGTCATTGAGCAGTATAATAAAAAATTCTAGCCTGAACCTTAGGATACTAAAAAATCAGCAAATTATTACATTTGAAGATTACAGATTATTACTGGTACATATGAATTTGGAGAAGAGGCTTTCCAAGCCATCTAGCAACCCTGTAAATGCTTCAACACAAAATTAATTGTATTTATTAACTGTATCATTAAAATTATAATTTAATTCTCCATGTTGTATATTTTATATGTTTAAAGTAAAATATTTCATATCTTAATAAAAAGTTTAAAAGAAAAGTGGGCCAAGGAATATCATCCCCCTTAATCTTATTTTTGGCAGCTCTTACTAACTCTCCTCATTTACTCAATTATCAGAGTGCAGTTTTGATCCCCAAAATGGGACAATTTTCTTTTTAAGTTCTCTACTTTGATATTAAAGTATAGTTTTCTCGGCATTTTTTGAAAATAAACCAGGAAAATTTTTTATAATGTTTTAATTAAATTTTAACAGTTGTTGAAAATTTGCCTTTTCGTTAAACATTTTCACATCCTGGCATGTCGTTTATACTGAAGCGATTTTTGATACATCTGCAATTGTTCCTTTTTACTAGCCCAATTCCAAATAATAAAAATATTGCGTTTTAAATATTTTAGACAAGAATTTGATTTAAAAAATTATATCAATAACCATATTTAAACAATATTAGTTACGAAACAACCAAGAAAGAGCCGCAAAACAGAGAGGGACGCAAGATAATCGCTAGTATTACCGCGTCGAATTGAAAGCCGCTCTGGATGATTCAACAGTATCGTACAACATCGTACGTACGTATTCAACGTACAACATCGGTACGTATCCTTTTGCATTGCGATAAGCACTTCAGTTTTTCGTCACGTTCAGAGAATCTCGTTTATTCGGCGATTTCCGGCCATGCTTGGCGAAACGCACTATTCGAACTCTTAGTATGAACTTTGAGAGAAACTTTGATGTTTTTGCGTGCGCCAAATTTTTGGGCGCGTACACTGAGTTTTAGTTGTGTTATCAGGATTCTATTAATTACCATACATTATGGGGATACTTTCAGAAGATAATGTAGTTCGGTTGAAACAAAAAATATTTGGATCACATAAATTAGAAGAGAAGCTTTTGACATTGCGGAAAGACCGACCCAGTCCTTCGTTATTACATTTAACAATTAGTTACCAAAAGAAACTTTATTTTTAAAAACGCTTTATGGTTACAAGGTTTACAAGTGGCTCTGTGGGAGATATTTTGATACTAAAAGACAACGCCAACGAAAGTCGTCAGTAAAAATGTTTCAGTTTCTGTTAGATAATGTAATTCAAGTGTCGTTGCAAACTCGTCAAATGTTAATGAAAAATTAGAATATTTCGAACCATATTGATCACAATCCAACGACTTTTTATTTTACCCCCACATACATCTTATGACAGTAGTCATAGAAACAACGAACCGAAGAATTCTATTGCAATTTCAATTTCAATATTAAGCTACATGATGAGTAATAACCAGGTAAACATAGTCTGCTGTGCAGTTGACGCATTGCTTATAGCAGATTTTGAAGATAATCTGCAGAGACTATTGTATAAATTCATAACGACAGGAAAATATTTAATATGATAGTTTCAACAGAAAAAGAAACAAATCCATAGCAATATCAAAGGAGCTTGTTACATGTAAGTTGGAAATAGAAGGAAACACAAAGAAAACAAATCAACTATACCTTTAAGTAGAAATAAACACACTACGATCGATCATAGGAAAGACCAGGAGTGACAGCGTAATTCAGAATGTAAGAAAACAGTGTAAAATAGTTATTTACAATATTTACGATATAACCAAACTTGTGAAAAGAAGGGAAAAAATGAAATAACCATATCACACGAATGAGCGGTGATAGGCTGGTGAAGATCGCCATTAGGAAGGAGATTATGATATTATTAGGAAGGAGGATCCGTGGAAGGCCGCAGAAAAGATGGAGAGAATATCTTCATTCAACATCTAGTGAATCCCCTGGATGAAGCGTGAAGAAAAACCTACATAAAAGAAGAAGGAGAAGAATATAGACTTAAGGTGTTCAGAAGATTTGTTGAAAAGAATGTGGAGAAATAAGACCAGAAAAAGCAAGCTTGAAAGTTTAAAAGAAAGTGTATCTATTTCACACAAAATAGAAAACGTGAAAAGCAAACTTAAGAGGCGCAGAACGCAGACACGTAAGCTATTAACAATTTTATTAAAGATCAAATCAAGCACTAGATGGTGTAAGGTGACCATTCATACTCTTTTTACTTTCTCATCAAATTGCGTAGTAAACGCTTGCCATACTCATGTAATACGAAAGAAGTATTGTAATGCTGTGGCAAAAATAAGTGATATTTCGAGAGAAAAAAAAATCGTATTGAGGGGATCTGATTTTAAAAACAAAAAATTAATAAATCTTGTTCCTACACGTAGTAAATTATTTCCTCTAACTCGTGTGTAGTTAAAATTCACATTTTGTGCGTCCTTGGTATCGAACAATTGGTTCACAGCAAAACTTCTGTTCATTTGGCTATGGCGTACGTCAATGCCTAAAACGTTCAGACGATTTTCTCCCCCAGCGAGTCCCCCAAGGCCCAACATGTTTGGAACAGATTGTTTGATTTTTAGGGGTACTTTACATAAAGCCTTAACATTTTTAAAATTTTCTAAAAAATAGCTCCAAATTGTTTGATTAAAATTATTCTTTGGATAGAGCGAAGAATGCTTAAAAAATGGTGTAAGTCACACTTAAGTTGAAGTTTATGAATTTTAGAAAATTGCAGAAGTTCAAATTTTTTAGGCATTTTCTTCAATTGCAATATTGAAAATAGATATTTTTCCTTATAATGAAATCTGCTCTTCAAAGACTGATCTTTATATAAGATGTACAATTTTTCGAAACATGGGTGGTTTTTGCGTAAATTTGTGTGAAAGTGAGGCAATTTTTAAACAGTTATTTCCTCAAAAACGGCTTCAATTTCTTTTCTCGAATACATCAAAGAATGAAATATAGTGCTAGTCCCATATTCGGCGAACTATCTACTTTCTGAAATTGCAAATAAATTACATTGCGAAAGTTCAATTTTAATAACAGATAATAATAAATAAATAATATCTGCTCTTAAAAATATAGATTTCCGAATAAAGAGATAGAATTTTTTCGAAAAAAAGAGTAGTTTTCGTGACATTTTGAGAAAAATATGGGAAATTATTTTCTTGCAAACAACTCTAATTAGTGTCTTGACATTTTTTCTTTGGATAAAGAAAAGGACGCTTAAATTGGTACAGGTTTCATTTTCATTGAAGTCTAAATTCTCAAAATTTTGAAAAGTTGTAACACTATTAGTTAAGATTATTATACTCTTTTAAAAGATATATTGCCGATACCCTCCACCCTCTATTGAACTTTTTCTCATTGTTTCTTTGAAATATAAAGATCACATAAGTGACATGTACTAAGTGGTTTAAAAATTACTAATGAAGAGCATAGAGACATCAGTAACTGGTAGCTAGAGAACTATGTACAAACAAAGTAGCGACTGATTTAAAAGTGGTATATCACAATTTGGCGGCATAATTTTCATATTTTTAAAATTTTTAGTTTTTGTACTTTATTTATTTATTTATTTATTTATTTATTT
>BOPP01000111.1:4150857-4223104 GCA_017312745.1 Gryllus bimaculatus | reverse complement strand
TATTATTATTATTATTATTATTATTATTATTATTATTATTATTATTATTATTATTATTATTTCGTGTATTTCTTGATTATATACTTCATTTTAATCTTATCTAATTATTTTACTTTTCGAGTATGACAAATATTTTAAATCTTATTTAACATTTTATACCAATATTTTTTTTACCTAACTGTGACAACTCAATGCAGTTAAAATTTGCAGGGGGTGCTCTCCAGCCCCTTTTCCCTCAAAGTTATGCCTGTGAGAAAATCACTTTATATCTTGAATGCAATGTCGATAATTAAAAATCTTTTCAGAATAGTTTATTTTGGGAGGAAATATTATTATGCTTTTATATGGAGCTACTATATATTATGCAAGTTGATCTTGGAATTTACTGTTGCATCCTGAAAGGCACTTCAGGAGTTTACTGTCGATTGGCTGGGCTAAAGGGATTTTGCCTAAATTATTTTCTCATGCTAAGAAAAGTTTTCAAGTCGGTTGTTGGTGCTGGCCTACTTGCTAGCTCCTTGCTATTATACTCAATATCGCTTCGCGAAATAGTCCATTGTGGAGGAAACAAATCTCATAGATAAATGTCGTAGTCTATCGTAAGTAGCTTAATCTGAGTAAATATTTGAAGTTCATACGAGTATTATAAGCACAACTCATGAACAGTATAAACATGAATGGAAACAAAAATATATGTGCTCTGTGAATCAAAGAATGATCTGATGTTGGCTGCAATGGTCACGTCTACCCCCGCAGCCATCTTGCAAATTCGAATCGCAGACGTCTCTGACATGACAGACGATACATTGAAAGTGTGCAAACGTAAAGAAAGCTGATCTCGTTTCTGATATGTTAACTTATGTATTTTTTCGTGACATTTACTTCATAACATTTCTCGCGCCAATCATCTTATTGTTACGTTTCATGATATTCCATTAGTTCCAGTTAGTATTGAGACACCTATAACACGATGCCTGTCTCAGGAAAAATGTCAGGCAAATCTCTTGCGTATTGCGAATCCGTGGGTTTGAACACAACCCTGTGTTTCTTTCGTTAAACGGGAGTTAACATAGGATGCGTAGTAAAATTGTATTGGGGACGTTTATGTCAAACTCTCAGCTTGTAACGACATATTTTTGGATAACACATAATATTTCTATTAGTAAAGTGAACTTAACTATCACTTATGGTTTGTTACAATATTTTATATATAATAGTAGTCAGAATCACAAGAGTCTTAAATTTTTAAAATTATATATTTTTGAGAAATGCTGCATATTTAGTCACTATTTTACGTACTAGCACTCCCTGAAGCATAAAAATTGTCTTGTTTCCAAATAAAAATGATAACAACTTCCTAGGGGTTAGTTTAGATTATTTTCTTCTGATATCTTCTTCACAAAACTTGAAGGGCCTCGAACATTTTAATATTATTTATAAGTATCATTATTGGGTGATATTAAGTAAACAGCCCATAGTCATTGTAAAATATGTTGATTCACATTTTTCTTTCAAAAAGCATTGTATGCAATTGTTCCGTAATTACTTCCGGATTCAGTGTGTCACTATTGCATGCTTTGAATATATTCTCGGCAGAAATTGGCACAACTTTTTAACGACTGACGATTTATTCAAGAAACTTATTTTGCGTAGTAAAGTGTAAACTCACCTCTTTCGCGGGCCCACTGCAATCTCTTCTGTTCCACCAGTGACATGGATTTATTGACACTTAGGGTCATGTCTGTTCTTCACAACGGTCGGACAGCGTGACGTTAACTTTTCCTTGCGATCGCGTTACGCATGTTGCATTGACGCGAGCACTTGCCACGTCCCGTTTCACGAAACTGGCGTCTACTTGGGGCCCAGGGGAGCCCTGAGCGCACCCATGGGAAAGGCGGCGGGCCCCGCAGTAGCCGCGGCGACTAGCGGCCGTTATGTTGGGCGCCAGCATTCGCAGCAACTCCGTACGAATTCACGACCTCAGCTAATCGATGTAACAGCTTTCGTCGTCATAGCAACTTGGCTCGCGTGACTCACCAACACCATCGGCCTGCGAGTAGTACAAGAAATAGGTTTTCCTCTCGTCGATAGGGAACCAGTCCTGCTGGTCTAACTGAGGTTCACTATTTGGAACCACCCCCATCACCCATCCTTCGGCGCTGCTTTTTCAAAAATAGTAACTATCGATCCTTAAGTGTATTGGAAACTGAGGTATTTAACTGCGTATGAAAGCAATATTTTATACAGAATTCAAATATTATGCAGAATGCTCAAAACGTGAAACAATGCCGCGTACGAGCTGTGGCATACCGTACGTTTAAATAGGAAAAAGTGTTTTTATATTTGATCTGTCACATTTGTTTCTCGAAAATGTGTAGTATTGCATAAATGATCTATCACGATAAGTTTACAGAAATTAGAGAGATTTAAATATTTTTTGTTCAATATTTTCGTTGTTTCTGGACTATGACTATTGACTATGTGTCATCAGCGTGTTTTTTGAGGTTCATATATGGACTAGCTTCTATAACGGGTCGTCGTTAAACAACGGCAGAGGCAGTGGATTTTTACGTAACGTCTAATGTTATAGTGAGATAAGTATATTGGCGTAAAATTACAGATTTACCCAGAGGGCAGATATACTTAAAAACATTTCAAAAGCACCCCCAACGAGAAGGTCCGTGTATTTGCATGAGAAATGATATCGACCGCTTTGACGGAGTTCAATGTACTTTGCGTTGGAAATGTTCGAAATGGCACAGGTACTTTCCTCATCACTCAGAGTTGTCACGTTAAATTGCTACACATATCCAACAAATTCAACACATAAACGTCGCAAAGTGAAAATCATTTTACACCATTAATGAGTAAACCGACTCTGAAAAACGGCAACAAAACTTTCTTATAACTAAAAAAATAACGTTTGTTTCTTTGTATAGTATATTAAATAAATTATTATTATTATTATTATTATTATTATTATTATTATAAGAAGAAAAATGTTTTTTGTTTCACTTAAAACATGAAAACAGTAATGGAAATTTATTTAATCTGCAGCATAATTTGTGAATCAATTCATTGTCAATGACCTCATCTCGATCGATTTTCGTCGTTTTCATAATTCAAGGCGAAGCGCTGATGTGGTTCCTTATTTTATTTCTGGAAATAATTGAGGATATTTTTACTTCTTAATTGTATAGATAAAAAACAGTTGTTAACGTTTTTAGATAAAAAAATCAAGTCCCTGCTATTTTTGAAATGAGATACTGGACATAAATTATCTTTCCTCTTAATGAATCTATTGAGATATTTTAATGAATGTAAAGAAATTAACAATGTTAGAACTCGTGTTTTAGTTCGACTTAAATACATTCACACTCACGAATTAAAGATGTTTTAAAACGCCTACATAGTGTGCCACTTTCGAGGCATTTAACTTAGGTTTTCACACGATGTGACGTTTGCGTGCACCACGGGGGTAAAATTGCACGGATAAAGTTAAAAGACGCACATTTAACTTGAGGAATATGGGATACGTTGACGATATATACTATGTCTACGTTACAATGATGAAATCACGGACTATCACGGGCAGTACTAGTACAGCTTTTATTATAATCAGACGAAATAACAAAATTCTGAGATAGGTATTTTCTTGAAACAATAGTTCAAACAATCCCCGAGAGGAAACATTATTTTCGATTACCTATCAATTTTCCGAGTTTAAATTTCCGAATGGGAAGTTTTCCGAAAGCTATTTTTCCTATTTTCTTTTTTTCCAAAGCGTAACTAAAGAGTACTAAAAAGTAATTAATTTTCAGAACACTTTTAGTTCTTTGAAATGTTATTCATGTTAATTTTAATTGATATATTATAAAGGTATGTAGTGAAGTAATATCCAATGGCACAAATAAGTTTTAGACGCCAATTTTCTTCTTTGTGTTGAGGATACGTCAAAATAATAGCCTTAATTCTACTTTATACTGATAACCCCTTTTTTGAAGCATTGCTTTCACTTTCCGCCCCAAAATTCCGGCACGTCTCCAACGGGTAAAAAAGTAAATAACATCTTGTGCGTTTCTATATTTACCTGGCGGTATTCAAGGCTAGTGCTTCGCAAGGCTATTATATTGCTTCTGAAGTCCGTCTGCCTGCACCTTGTTCACAGTTTGCGACAAATGAAAAAACAAAAAAAAACAAAAAACAATAACACAGTACTATAAAAGTATAACAATATTTTGACCTCGTTCGTAGGCTTCCGCGGCCGGAGTCAATACATTCTTGCCTATACGGGACGAGCTGCGTCTCGGACAATTGTGCTGACGTTTCGGTCGAGAATGTAATATTTTGAGCTGCATTTTGGATTACGTCTGCATAAGAAATTTGATCTTTGTTTCTTAGCGAACTAAATACTAATGATAGAGCAATTTGGCCTTCATAATATATGTGAGTCGTTATTTTTAATTAAACCAATTTTTGTAAATAACTGCATCAATATGCCTGAAATTACTTTGAAAGTCCCAACAACAAACCACGTATTACTTCGGAAAAAGATATCCAGATTTTGTGGGGAGAATACTATTACATGACCCAGTTCATATAAGTTTTCATTTAAATAAACGTGCAATAGGAATGTTTCTCCATGGAGCGTTCTTGGGAATCGAACGGATATATACGGGTTAATAAAACTAATTCAAACCTAATGAAATAGGAAAGGATCTTAATCGAAAACAAATCACGTTCGGAATGCTTCTTTCGAAAAAATGCACTCGGAAAAGTGGAATCAGAATGTATCCAATTCGAAAAAAATAATGTTCGGAATGTTGCTTTGGAAAAAAAATAATTCGGAAAAGTGAACGGTAACGATTATTTTTTATTGTAATATTACTGTTGTTCTTGCCGTACTGTAACACCCGAGCTCACGAGAATTGTCGATTGGCTGCTTCCGGCACGAGCGTCGGCATTCCACATTTAGCACCCAGCAACCAATTGTTATTTGACTGCTTTTTCGCCACCAGAGACCGACACAACGACAAACTTCAGTCACATCATTGCTTTGGAATGACAGAGTTCTAAATAACATCGTGGGGGTTTGTAGAGGTCGGAGAGAAGGAAAAAGTTGACAAATATTGTCCTTTATAAAGAAAATGCCTTTCTTTAACATGTTCCGTAGCCAGAGTCTATATTTTGGGGGTACTTAATACCGAAAAATTGGTAGGCAGCTAAACGTATGTCCATCCGTGTGTCTGTTGGCAACGATAGCTCCTAAACCGTTCATCTGATTTTCTTCAAAATTGATATTCCCCGATCGACCTGAACGATATTTAGGTTTTCCGAGCATGAAAAGGATATTTTTATTTTTCAGGGTACTTTGTATGAAGTTTCAACAATATTTCCAAAATTCTCTCAAAAATGACTCCAATTTTTTGAATTAAACTTAGTCTTTGGATTGCTTAAAAGACGCTTAAGAGAGTGGAGCGTCTCATTTCAGGCCACCTTCCAAAATACCTTTCTTTGAAAGTTGCAAAAGTTCAATTTTTCCGTGTCTTTCTATAACTACAGTACTGAAGATAGAGAATTTTCTCCTTAATAAAATCCATTATTTAAAGACATCTTAAAATAAGGCCATGTACATTTTTTTGAAAAGATAGTCGTTTCGTCTAATATTCCGTGCAAAATAGGTAATTTTTATTTTTTTAATTTTTTTCTTCAAAACACGACTTCAAATTTA
Source organism: Gryllus bimaculatus (assembly GCA_017312745.1). Lineage (NCBI taxonomy): Eukaryota > Metazoa > Arthropoda > Insecta > Orthoptera > Gryllidae > Gryllus > Gryllus bimaculatus. The sequence goes on along the minus strand of BOPP01000111.1, from coordinate 4,217,373 downwards.
ATATTTCATTTTTTCCTTGTATCTATCAAAAGGTGGAAAAAAATATGGCGCTAGTTCCATTTCCGGCCAACTTTATTTTCGAAAATCGCAACAGAACCACAAAAGTATATAGATATTTTGGCCTAAAACAAAATCTGTTGTAAAAAATAAGATTTTCAAAAAATTCATGTACTATTTTTTGGAAAAAGAGTACTTTTTGCGAAACTTGTGCTTGAAATTTACGAAATTTCTAAAAAAATTCTCAAAAACTGCTACAATTTTTTTCTTTCCATTTTCTCCTCGTGCGTATCTAAGGACGGTAAAAAATATGCTGCTAATCTTATTTTCGGCGAACACTCAGTATTTTCAAAACATTCCAAAACTACAAAATTGAAGGTAGAAATCTTTGCCTAAAACAAATTCTGTTCAAAAAATCAGCTCTTACAAAAAGACGTGTTCAATTTTTGTAAAAAGCAAGTAGTTTCTGTGTAATTTGTATTTGAATTTCTGCAATTTCTAAAAAAATCAAAAACCGCTTAAACTTTGTTTTTAAATTTTCTCTTCGTATATATCAAAGGACCGTAAAAATATAGTCCTAAGCCTATTTTTATTATCTCATCCATTGAAATGTCTTGTCTCCAAAGAATTTTCTCTCTTCATCTATCCCACCATTTTAATAATTATCGTTTATCGAAACAGATTTGTGAAGAATACTAAGGAAAGTTTTAATGGCTGAATTTCCTACTTTTATTTGATTTTATATTGTTAATTACTACTTATCGTATTTACTGAATATTTCATATTTGAAATGGATAGTAAATTTTCTTTCAAAAAAATTCTCATTTTCGCCGAACTCTTTGTATTTTTGGATAGTGTAAAGGAACTAATTTTCTCCAGATGCTGATCTCAGGACAACATGAGCGTGGGGAAGTCAAAAGGTAAGAACAAATGTACCCTGACACCGTTTTAACATTCACAATCACAGTATTTTTTATTTAATACTTTTCTGCTACAGTGTACAAAGCCAATAAGGTGGGTGATTTCATTGGGCTCCTCGATGGGAAATCGGTGTGGCTTAGGAGTTTGGCTGGTGATTTGTGAAATGAGTGGGATAAAGGGGTTTATAGGTCGTTGGTATCTCGTTGGTTAGCGTGCTCGCTTTCCACGGCGCAACTCCGAGTTCGATTCCCGACCGGGACAAAATTATAACTGTTCGCTTTCCTCACAAATGTTCCAGTACCTATTGCCGTGCGGCGGAGAGAACACCAACCATAAGGTTAAGAAGGCCAGTATATGCAGTGGAGGAATGTATTTTTTTGCTAACCACACGAACCCCTTATCCCATGGCCGAGAGCCTGGGCCACCGCTGCACTGGTCGGCCAAGACCCGTATCAGTCGAACCAAAGAAAAGGGACTTACGATGAGATAGAATAAGAGTTATGGGGGACGAAATTAATCTTCGGAGAATCTAGACGGGATGCGGTTTAGATGAGGGTGAGTGTTTTTTGCCAGTGAGAATGTCGGGTGGAAAGGGAGGTTATGAAGCTTGTTGAAAAATATTTCGGAGAGGTGGGGTGACTGGAGGGAATTTCAGGTCTTCCTGAATTTATACATTTGAAAAATACCAAGGGGCATGTATGATATAGTTATACCATATCTAAAGCAGAGCAGAGAACTTTATTTTATAGGAATGGATGTGTTTTATGGTTTTGGGGGCTGCTCCTCTCCACATTGGGGCGGCGTACATGATTTCAAGGACGACTAGCGATTTGTGTATGTGTAGGGTGCTCCTTAGATTAAGGGCTGCCCTTCTATTAATAAGAGGATATAGTTGGTGTTGGGAGGAATAGGCTAGGTTTAGGCGCGAACGGATATAGGCTTTCCAGTTAGACGGATGTCCAGAAGGACTCCAATGTAGGTAATAGATGTGCTATGCTTGCACATTTGAGGGGAGTAGATGATATTGTAACGTTTCTCGTGGTGAATTAAAACCAACACAATATTTAAACAAAGAAGGTTTATTCGTGAACAATTATACACTAAAATCTACTTGGTCTATTTACAGATATATTACAATTAATTATTTTTCTTTACACACGATTCTGTTCTCTTGATGATTTATTTACACAGTTCACTCCTTACACACTATTTTATTTACATCGTTTTCTTCTTCTGCAGTATCACCCAGTCCGATGCTCTGTCCATGGTCCACTGCACTTGACCCAATTCCCTGCACAGACCACAATTCCCCTGCGCAGACCACAATTCCTTGCGCAGACCACACTTCACTGCGCACACCAGGGTCCACTGCACTGCTGTTTACCGCGATGCCCACATCACAGCTCAGCTTCCACTGCAGACTTCAAACTGCTGACTGCTGTTTCCCCACTGCACCACTGCTTACCGCGATTTACCCTTCACAGCTCAGCTTCCACTGCAGACTTCAGACTGCTGACTGCTGTTCAACCGATGCACCACTCTTCACTGCAATGCACATTTCACAGCACAGCTTCCACTTCGGACACACTGACGGACTGACTGCTTCTCTGCCACTCACTGACGCCTTACTACCCACTGACTTCTACTCACGTCTTCTACTGACTGACTCGCGGCCGCCGGCAGCGGCGCATTTATACCTGCCCGGCGCTTGTCTCCAGGCACCCGGCACATTCTCGGCGTTTCCCACGGTTCGCGGATAGTCCGAAACCGTCTAGTTCGGGGGGAGGGAAGGGGCGCCGGCAGATGACGCAATCCGCGCGCAGCGAATTCCGGCATGTGATGCAATATTCGTAACAATATGTAGAGGGGGAGGCAAGTAAGATGCGTTTTAGGGTGAAGGTTTTGGCAATGCATTTAGCAGGGTTTATGTTAAGTTGCCAGTTCGATGATCAAGTGAAGAATTCGTTTAGAGCTTCTTGAAGGGAAGCTCAGGCATCATGGTGAGAATGACTGGACGTGAATAAAACAGTGTCATACGCATAGAGGGCCGTTTCGGTGGAGGGGTGGTTGGTGATATCGTGGGTGAATACGTTAAAGAGCTTTGGGGATAGTACAGAGTTTGACGGATTCTGCAAGAATCTTAAATGATTGGGATAGTAAGTTTTTTCTTTTGACAGAAAAATATCAATTATGGAGGAAATCTTGGATGATGTTGCATAGGCAGTCGTGGGTTTCAAAGAGGCCTAGTTTATATAGAAGGCCTTCGTGCCATACTCTGTCAAAAGCTTAGGAGTAGTCGAGGGAAATGGCAGTAGTGTATACATTTTTTCAAATCCAATTACTATGGATTCTACCAGTCGGAGAAGTTGATGGAATGTTGAGCAGAGGGGAAGGATTACAAATTGGGCTGTTGGGGTGATTTTTGTTTGAGTTGGAAAATATTTCAGTCTGGAGAGAAACAGCTTTTCGAATATTTTAGCGAGGATCGAGAGTTGGCTAATTGGGAGATAACTGGCTGGGATGTTCGCAGCTTTGACAATCGGAATTATGATGGAGGGTTTCCAGGCTACAGGGCAAAGACAGACATTGAGAATTTCGGTTACACATGCGATGGATCTTCGTGGAATATGCTTTAGAATATTGTTACGAATGTGGTCTTGACCGGAAGATTTTTTGTTTTTGAGGGATTTGAGGATGGAAGCGATGTTTCATGGGGTAATATATTTGGACTCTGAAGATACGAAAGGGGCAGTCAGATAAAGGCGTTGATTTTGAAGTTAAAGCTAGATTGTTGTTCGGGTGGTGGGTGAAGAAACATACGAAATGATTCGCAAGGAGATTCGCTATTTCTAGGTCAGAGACACAAGTGCTTGAGTTTAAGGATATGGCAGGAATCATGAGGGAAGTTAGTTAGGATTTTTTTTGTTCTCCATAAGTTAGGCTCATTGGGCGCTAGTTTACAGATGAAGGTATGGAAGTGAGCGATTTTCGTGTTGGCCATAGCTACGTGGACTTTATAGGCAAGGTTGTTAAGAATGGTTTTCAGATGGGGTAATCTTAAGAGCAGCCAGTTTCTTTTAGCACGGCGTTTGGCTTGTACAATGTGGAGGGTATGATTGAGGAGAACGAGGAAGTGGGCTAGTTTGGGGTAAGAGTGAGAGGTTTGAAGCATTGGTCGACGCTATGGTTGACGTCAGGATGTTGATGGCTTTAAATATTTCGGTTGGATAATTGAAAAAGCATGGGGTGGGTTTAAGTGTTTAAGTAGCCTTGGAAGAGGGGCCAGGATATGGGACCATGGAGCAATCAAGTTGGTTCAGGAGTGTTTGAAGGGCGAAGCTTTGCAGGGAATGAGTATTAGCACGTGATCGGAGTTAGATTAGGGAAATGGTTGGCAATTCGGTTGTGAACATATTTGGTAAGTATTATGTCCTTATGTCCAGTAGGAGAGTATTTGGGGATTGAAAAGAAAATGCGTGGGTTCAGCAATGGCAGCAATATTAGTATTCATTATTGTTAACTAGTGGTGATTATTGTTATGGGTGGGCTTGCACGTTGAGGGAGAGCAATTGCTGAGTTTTCAAGGCCTGTGGTGATGAATGGGGGAAGTGGGTAGTGGTTAATGAATATTTTGATGAGGATGGCAACTCCGCCTGAGCCTTTGTTGGAAAGCCTGACTGATTGGTATATAAAAAATCAAGGATGGAAAGTTTTGAGTTAGAAAGGAAGAAGGTTTCGGTTGTTATGGCTTTGTCAATAGAGTATTCGGTCAGTGGATGGGCAAGGAAGTTTGTTTTTGATAATGCCATTGGCAGTTACAGTTAGCTAACGCTAGTTAACGCCTTTAAGTAGCGAACTTAGAGCGGCAGAGGCGAAAGCTTCGTGTGGTAGTACTTGCCATTAGTGTTGGTACCGGGAGAGATGGCTCAGGGCATCAAGTGAAGTCACTGCAGACCTTCTGACTGGGAGGTAATAGATTCGAGTTCCGACGGCAGGATTTTCGACACTACCTTTTTAGCTAGATCGACTTCAGTCGCTGTCTGGAGGAGAATTCTAGCGGCCAGCTGCTCTGATTGGAAGCTTTCCGTGGTTTCTACCATCAAAATCGGAGCAGTACCCTAACAAAAGGCTCGCGATCTAACCTTCCTTGTCCTATCCTCACCCGTTACACACACACACACTAACACTAACATGCACTACACTAAACACATGCCGCGAGATCGGTCGGGAGCTTAGATATTGTCCCGGCTGAAGTGGTGTCCCGGTGGTGGGAGGTACCTGGTTGGGGAAAACATCGCTAGCCGATGGTAGATCGCTGCCTATCTCGCCACACAGCGGGGGAAAGATCCCCTCCAGAGCAAAATAACTTCCAGTACACTTACGGGACTAATGACCCTTGTTGACTTGCCCGGAATCACTAAAACAATCAATTGATTTTGGTTTATATTTGATATATGGTGGTAGGCCGAAGGTGGCTGTTGTTGGAGGACCGAAGGTGGAAGTTGAGATGTTGGTGGGATGTTCCGGGGAGCCACTGTTGAAGGCCCCCTTTAATTGTGTTTAGCGTCCCTGAGATCGCTTCAGAAAGCGAGAAATGTTGCCATCGGTGAGGTCTTGGATGGTAACACAGATCACAGTGCACTGGCTGACTCACGTGGACAGTCTCACGCCACCCGTAATGTTTTAAGGTATTAAATATGTTGATATTTCAACAAACAATAGTTGAAACGTAATATTGTCGCGCAGAAACAGCCCCGTACAGCCACTCAATAGCGGAGCTGAGCTCAGCGAGGTCTGTACCGTACGGCGGTCGAGCGCCGAATGCAATCACAGTAAAATATGGCTCAAAACAAACCCAGAAACACACAATACAATTGTGACATCCTCAGAATGCACCAATCAAAATGAAGATCCAATGTCAAAAATTCTGTCAATGTGAAAACGTTATTAGAGTAAGCATATACCAAAATTAAATTACCCTTCTTTGGATTTTCTAGATAACCTGTGCTATCTTGTACATAGTTTTTTGCTATGGTTCCGATCGGATAGTGCGAAATGCATTTAATAAAATGAGATAAACGCCATTTCGATGTTTTATTTTGGTTAAAAAATATCATCAACAAACGTAATTTTTTATACATTTTTCACGTCGTTAATATTTACATTACGGGCGTTGTATAGTAATTTACGAAACGAGTGTATTGAGAGAGGTTTAATTGCATGAATGGTATGTTCAAGAAAACGAGCGACGATAGGAGCGGGTTTTTTTGTTTACCATGAGCGCAGTTATACCCCTTTATCCACGTGTTACGTTCAATATTTTTTCCTTTCCATGAACGAATATTTTTAATTTGGAGAATTTCAATCATATCTTTACCATTTGATTTATGTATTTTATTACGTCATATGGGTTCTGATCAAGATCTATTTTAATAGGCCTTGCAGTGTATATTTTAATCATCTTCGTGTCATGGAGAATAATTTATGAAATAAGTATTAAAGAGTGAAAATGGAAAACACAAATGTATTCCGGTTGAAATATTAAAAGTAGTCGATAAAGCCATGAACACTATACTTCATACGAAAATTAAGGGCATATATGAGAGAACAACACGTGTTAATGTTAGAAAGAAGAAATACGATTCAGTTCTGACTCCGACTTTTTGCTGGTGTACTATCCAGAACGGATAAATACAATTGACGATTACATTTTTTGTATTTGTAATAGGGAATGACCTAATGTTTTACACATAACTCATTTATTCATGTTAAAAATTTTATGTTGATCCATTAGTCAGCTAGTGTCAAACCAAAATGCTTATGGTCATACTTGTTTATGTAAGACGTGGCGTGTAAAGGAGAATACCCGTATTTTAAATTATAAACAATTTACTTGATTCAAAGAGGTAAAAACATGTCTTTGCAATATAAAGCGACTTCTGGGGTAGGATGATATATGTCAAGTACGAGTAGGGTAACAGTTTCTAATTTAACTTATTGCACTTGAAGTACTCTCCCGCGCCCCCTTGAAGGAGCTGCTACAGGGACCTAGCGACGAGGCGACGGCGCCACAAGGGAATACGGGCGCCGCTCACAAGAGGTCGCTGCGATCGGGCGCAGCGGAACCGTCACGCTTCAGCCAGCGCCACCGAGCGCGTCGACGGCCGAACGACCGGGCCAGTCTGCGAGCCCTCAGCCCCGAAGAGTATAAATCAGCGCGCAGCGAGCGGTGAAGCAGTTCCAGTCTTCCTTCGGTGTTGTGAACGTAGTGAAGTGCCAGTATAGAGCTTACGTTACGATCTCGAGTTATAGACTTTTCTCCAGGATATTGGTATTGTGACTACAGCTTTCGTATTTGGACATCTCATTGGATTAGAGTGAATTTTGCAAGCCCTGGTAAATCTCTTGGACAATTGGTAGCTACGCATTGTGAATGGTTTCTCTGTACAATTGGAAATTGTAAATAAAACTATTTTAAGAAAATAACTTGTTTTGGACATACCAGTACTACAAGTATTAACATGATTGTCTAACAAATGGTAATAACTTTGTTTCATTCGTTGATTATATATTTTTGATGTACGTAATATGTGATGTTGTACATTTTTGTTCATGTTTCTTGGCTCTCTGGAAACGTCCGTGTAATAGATACGTAATTAAACTATTTCAATCAGTTCTCAGAGTTCTGATTGGCTGTTGTGGGCTTTTAGTTGCACAATTAAGTTTGCACGCATGCCATAAACAGTGATAAATCAAGGATTTGTCATGGAATTAATGAGTATATTTAGTTAACTAAACGAAAAAATACATTACGTTTGTGTCTGCAAGTGTTTCAAATGATTTAAAAACAAAACTATTTTTGAGAAAATAGTTTTGTTTTCGGGACAGGGTATGTTGTTATTGGCACATTTTCAGAAACGCTCAAACGACGCTTTTTAAACAACGGCTACAAATGCTTCAGTGAAAATGGGCATGTAAAAACTCGTTTCACTGTTCTACATTCTTAAAGTGGAATTTTAATTCAGCTAAATGGGAGCGAAAAATAGATAAAATTTGCAAAAGATGTTTTAGGCGTCAAATGGTATCAGCTGGGAAAAGGGCAGGGAAAAATCGAAATCTCTCAGACTAAGATTAGGAAAGTAACAAGTACCAGAAAGTCTGTACCAGCTTGGAACACAACTACATGAAGTTAGCCTTTGTATCTCACAAAGGGCAACGCAGAGTATGCATAACAAGTAAATCTGGAGCAATAGCGACTCTGAAATTCTGAGGTATTTTTAACAGCAGCGTTTAACTGGCATGTTCATAAGACATTAAATGAAACTTTAATCTGTAATTTTATTTTGTAAATATATTATATTAAGCTCATTCTCAATTCGAAAAAATTCTCGAAAAAATTATCATATAACTGTCGCTACCGCTGCCGCTGTAGAGAGAAAGTTATGTAATGCTGCGCGAAAAAACTGCGAATTTTCGGTTGAATACTGCTACCTTACAGGGAATATCAGACTAGAATGGTACAATGTCTCAACAACAATGACTCAGGAGCTCATTTGTGTGAATTATGCCTTATAGTTCGGACATGATTTACTTGTATGAAGTAGTTATAGTTGCCAAATATGTGTTTATATTTGCTTGAAAATATTTAGATTTTGTACCAAATGTTGTACGAGCAGCGTTGGGCAATATTTAAATGCTTATACGTATTTTAAATACATTGACGTGTTCATCCCAGCCAGTTGAATGACTAGTTTTCCTTACAGGTTTTATAGATTCGCCAACTAGGGGTTTATTGTTTAATATATTTAAATATTTATATGGTTACACTACATTGCAATAGTTATTGTTGAAATTTGTATGACTGTCAATTACTAATATACAGCAATTGACAATATATTTTTTCAATGAAATATATATAATAAAAAAATAACCGAGTGAAGTGGCTCAGTGCGTAACGCACTGGATTTGCTATCGGGAGGTCTGGATATAACCCCTATGCCGGCCATCCTGAGGGGGTGTTTCTTGGTTTCCTTCGGTCACAAGGCAAATGCTGAGGTGATTCCAAAATCCCACGAACACCTCCCACTACCCTATTTAAGACCTCCTACCATCATCCTAGTCCTTTCAACACTCATCACCTTATAATAACAATAATAATAATAATAATAATAATAATAATAATAATAATTCCGTGGGAGTAGCTGGTCTCCTATCGGACGCGTCCCCAGATGGCGGATCGGGGAATGCTCTTACCTGCCACGCCGGAGGGTAGGTGGGAAATAAAATACCACCCGTGGACCAAATCCAGTCGCTGGCGGCAGCGTTAAAACGCTAGGGGAAGGTGACCACGAAAATAAACCCCCGATGGAAAGTCCCTCGGAATCAACCTTTACGGTGCGGGGGATCGGAGCCCCAGTACCGGCAGCCGGGGGTGGGCAAGTAGGCCCCCGGAGGTCGTCAACCAGCGACTGCAATCTCTGAGACGTGGACCGCTTGGCGTCTCTGAAATACTATACTGCGATAAGCGAACGCCTAGAGCAGGCAGGTTTAAACCTCTTTTCTGGGAAGTCAAAACTGCGAAGATCACCTCCAAGTACCCCCACGACAACTGGTGTACCCGCAGGAGGCAAGGCAACCCTGATCCAAGAAGAGCCCACGTCAGCAGGGGATAGTAATACCAGGAGCTGGACATCAGATAACTGAGTGATGACTCAAAAGTTGATGGAAGACAATTCGGAGATTATTGCTCGTCTGCAGAGTCAATTAATTATCATCAGCAGCAACATTCTGAAAAACAACCCAGTTATAGTGAAAGACACCTTGGCTATAGCTCTAGAAGAGGTGGATGCCCTAAAGAATAGGTGGGAAAACATTAAAGAAGACCAAAAGGGGATGTATGAGAAAATAATCCTCCTAAAGAATTACAAAAATGCCGAGAATACCAAACTCGGCAAATAGATGAACGAGAAGTCGATGAAAACGGCACAGTCCCAGGAGAAGAGACAAGCTCCAAGTCCACTACAAGACAAGTGGCTAGACAAGAAAGACAAAAAGTCATAGAGCTGGTTACAGAAAAACCAAACCAAAACCCCGATGAGAACTGGCAGAAAGTGGAACACAGGAAGATGGTGAAGAAAAAGGAGAGTTCCACCAAAGAAGGGAATCAAATTTCCCAAGGCAAGGAACAGAAGACCCACCAACCAGGCCATCAAACTTCCAACGAAGGGCAATGATATGCCGAAATATTAAAAAGAATGAAGGAAGCGGTTGACCCGACGCAACACAACTCTAATATCCAGACGATCAGGAGGACACGTAAAATGAACTCCTGATAGTCCTGGAGAAAGATTGTGATCCCACTTCCCTAAACGAAGCAATCACCCTTGCAATAGGAGACAGGGTAAACATCAACACGTTTAACCCCAAAACCTTAATTGAATTAAGGAACATGGATGAATCTGTTACCATAGATGAGGTAAGAGATGCTGTCACACGCATTGCGGGGGACTTCCCCCCGGCGACCTGGAGACTATACGAGGTGTACGGAGGGAGACAGGTAGCGACTGCACTGCTCCCTTCGCGCCAGAAATTCTGCTCAAAGCAGAGAATTTTGAGATTGGCTGGCTTACTTGCCACGTTAAAATGAAGCACCAGGTCATCAGATGCTTTAAATGTCTAGGCTTTGGCATCTCTTGCAAGGGCCCAGACAGAAGTGATTTATGCTACAAATGTGGCAAAAAGGGACTCTTGGCCAAGGACTGCAGAGGACCAGTTCAATGTATTGTCTGCAAAGACCAAAACGTTGGAGACAATCATAAGCTGGGTAGCTATAAATGCCCTTCCTTCACTGCAGAACTAAGGAAACTCGGTAAAACAAATAATGCCTAGGTTCCTTCAAATTAATTTAGGGAAAGGAAATACCTCCCAAGATCTTCTCATTCAAACGGCAAGGGAAAGACAGGTGGATATCTTACTGGTCAGTGAGCAGCACGATATTGACGACATATCCCTCTACCAGGACACGACCAGACGTGCAGGAATTATAACCAATATTAACTCCAAAATAAGTCTCTAAATTTAAAGTTACAAACCAAGGTTTTGTATGGGTAGAAATGTACAGCCTTAGAATATATAGTTGCTATTTCTCCCCAAACGACCGAATAGAGAAATTTAAGAAGCAAATCGATGAACTGGAGGGAAGCATGAACTCAGCTCCAGGAGAAATACTATTGGCTGGAGACTTTAACAGCAAGTCCGTGGAATGAGGCGAAAGCAGAACTGATCGCAGAGGCGGTATTGTTTGCGAATTATTGGCTAGGGAGGACCTAGTAGTCCTAAAAACAAGGAGCTCATGTACATTTCAAAGGAGCGCAGCTTCTTCTATAATAGACTTAACACTAGGAACCACAAGGATTGCCAAGAATGTCCTGGATTGGCAGGTTCTCGACGCTGAAACACTTAGCTACATTGAATTTTTCACTTCATCCGCCGGAAACAGAGCTAGAAGAAGGAATTAGCCAAACGTCGGTCCATCATGGAACACCAAAAAGCTAAAACAGCTGATGCCATAAAATTTCTTGATGGAGCTAAATTACTGGAGTCCATAGGGTGGAGTAAGAGGAAAAGTGCAGAGTCCCTCGAAGAGGTAGTACGGGAAACGTGCCAAACCGATAAAAATACGTGTGACATCTCAATGCCCAGACGTAGGAGCCCAAATGGGAAAAATCAGGTTTATTGGTGGACAGCGGCTATTGCAGAGCTTCGTCAAGCATGTGTTAAAGCTAGACGACTTTCAACCAGAGCTAAAACGGACATTCTGCTGAGGGAAAAGTACAAGGAGGCCCGCAAAAGACTAAAATCGGAGATTAAAAGAAGCAAAACAAAATGCTGGAAGGCCCTATTAAACGATGTGAACAACTTCCTCTGGGGAAAAGCCTACACGATTGTTATGGGCAAATTTAAACCTTCAACAACCTCGAGACTAGAAGACCCCGCATGGGTGAAGGCAATAATCAAAGACCTTTTCCCTAGCAGAGAATGCTGGGTAAAAAGCAGACTTTCTGACTAGCTCTTCGACGAAGCCAACCGCTTTACGAAGGACGAACTAGTCCAGACGATGAAGACCAAGATTAGAACTGCACCGGGACCTGACGTAATTCCCAACGCGATCCTGGGGATAGTTATAGTAAAAGAATACCCAGAATGCCTTTTGAAAGCCTTTAACCAGTGTCTTGAACAAGAAAAATTCCATAAAGGTTGGAAATATCAGAAGCTAATTCTCATGCGGAAAGGTAACAAGCCAATCGTCATCGTCCAGACTTTTGTGCCTGGTGGATACGATGAGCAAATTACTGGAGGGTTTGCTCCTTCTACGACTAAAGAGACATGTCCAATTTTCAAACGAGTCAGTTTGAATTTAGAAAGGGACTCTCGACAAAATAGACGCGACCTCAGAAGCAGTCCACCATGCAGAAACAGCAAAAAGGAATAAGAGTTTTTGTGCCTTGGTTTCGATAGATATCAAAAATGTCTTTAATTCCTCCAGATGGAAAGACATCATACAAGCCCTTGTAGCTAGGAAGATCCCTGAATACCTTGTGAGGAGTATGGAGAACTACCTCAGTGAGAGGAAAATAATCTACACCAACGGATATAGGATTGAGGAAGACATGACGTGAGGTGTTCCACAGGGATCAAGATTAGGCCCCTTCATGTGAAATACTATATATGACGACTGAATATCGAACTCCCAAAGAACTCCAGTCTCATAGTCTACGCCGACGACACACTGATTATATGCCACAGTGACAACGTGGAACTACTGGAAATGAAGACCAACGAAACACTACGCAGGGTTAAACGATGGTTGGACCAAAGAAACCTCCAGGTAGCTCTTGTCAAGACGGAGGCCGTGTGGGTTACAAACCGCAGAGCATTCCGCCTCCCGGTGATCCGACTGGAGGAGGAACTCATTGAATGGAAACATCACATACCTGGGGGGGTGGAAATCGGTTCGCGATTGAGCTTCGGATCCCATATTACAAAAACAGCACGAAAAGCTGCAAAGACTGGATCAAATCTCTCCAGACTAATGCTGAACTCAGGAGGTCCCAGTGAAAGCAAAAGAAGGTTAATTTCTGCCGTAGTGCACTCAAAAATGCTGTATGCCGCCCCAGTGTTGACTGAGAGTTCATTCGACGGAAATTCACACAGATCTAGAGATGGATGGCTCTAAGGATAATCTCAGAATATCGCATGGTATCCGACAGTGCAGCCTTAGTACTGGCCAGTGTCCCCCCAGTGGACCTTTCAGCCCAGGAAAGGAGTACAATGATACCTGAGGACGACAGCAGATAAACAACGAACCCTGTCCAAAAGACAATTAGACAATATCAAAGCGAAATTGAGAAACCATTTCCTGCACCATTGGCAAAACCGATGGGACCTGAAGTACAAAGGTAGATGGACACACAGCCTCGTCCCTAACATTAAGGGTTGGACCAGCAGGAACCATGGCACAATGGACTTCTACTTGACGCAAGCCTTCTCAGGGCGTGGGAACTATAAAGCATATCTGTACAGATTTAAAATTGCTGAAAGCCCGATATGTGCACTATTCCATGAAGAAGACGACGACGCTATGCACAACATATATTGTTGCAAAGCTTGGGAAGAAGAAAGAAGAAACTGCTACAGCAAATTGCGACTGGAATTAACGCCTGCAAACACAGCCCAGACTATTCTGCAATCCAGAGACAACTAGAAAACAGTGCGAGACTTCGTGGCTTTCGTAGAAAAAACAGAAAAAACAACCACTAAAGACTACTAAAACAGAAATCCACTACTAAAAGCAGAGAGAGCTAAAATACCATAGCGACCATCTGAAGAGGAAAGCTTATGCTCTTAGCCAATCTTCTGCGCGAAGTAATGTCTCAATGACGGTCCCGCGCAGAAGATACCACGGCCCATGAGAAACGAGGAGGTTAGGTTTTAGTTGGTATGCCACGCTGGAGAGTCCGACATAACCGGACATAACGTATTTCATAACGTAACGCATTTCCCCCTCCTCGCCAAATAATAATAATAATAATAATAATAATAATAATAATAATAATAATAATAATAATAATAATAAATTTACAATATTTTAAGTAAGATGTACTTCCTGCAATTAATTCTTAAATGTTGTAAAATTGTAAACGTAAAAACGTGAAGGCAGACTTTCCTGCGGTTTTTAGAGGATCTGGACGGAAACGGGCAAGTCAGCAACACCGTGCGCGTAGCGCGCTTCTTTCAAATCAAGTGATAAATATAACAAAAGAGTTCTTACATTTCCGTCGGTGTACAAGAATCAATGGAAAGATACACACTTCTAGAGAATCTTACCTTTGATATTAACCAAATTTTCAGCAAAGATGAAATTTGATTGATATAATGAAAATATAAAATTTGTAGGCTAGAAATTAGAATGTAAAAAAAAGGCTTTAATTTTGACAACTTCCAAAATATCAGAGTTTTCAATGAAAATGAGACCTGTACCATTCACATAAATGTCCTTCATATTATCGAAAAAATTTAATAAAAACTGTTGGAGTTTTTTTTGTTTTGAAAATGTCCCATGGGCTTCATGTAAAAATAAGGAATATCTAAAATTTCAAATGATCCATTCATTTAGTTGATTTGTTTTAATTCATTCAACTCAAAACATTCATTCATTTTTATAATTTATTTTTAAAAATGTGTTACATAACTAGTATAAAAAGTATTACTAAATGCGAGAAAGAACGTGCGATTTTAGCACCACTAGTAAATTGAATTTTATTTTCGCCAGCTTCCACTATGTTTCAAAAATCGCAGTCAACAATGTCTTTGCCAACAATGTTAAGCAATGACAACATGGAATAGGAATGGAACATGTCTGTCACAATTCTCATCTAAGTGAAATCAATTTTTAAGTTCCGATTTTGACCTGTGCAACTTAAAGCGGTTAAATGATTTTTCCGAGATGTTTCTTCTGTGAAGGGTACAGATAAAAAGGAAGCTGTTTCTTGGGAGCCGCTGGAAGCTGTTGTTTCGTCCTACCTGTGACTTGCACCACAGTTGCATGCAGCGGTATGAGCAACTTGTTGGCTACTTCTGCATTGTGCAGGCCTCTAGCGAAAAAAAAATATTTTAGTTTGACTCATACCGTTAACCCGTGATGAAACAATGTTAAAACCACCTACCAGTGCACTAACTCAAATCTTCAGTAATTTGACACCACTTTTCTTCTCAACCTCTCATAAGTAACGAGAGCCGAATATCCGCCTCCGGTGGGAGTCGACCTCTGGAACCCCTCCGTCAGCGGCGCTGCAGAGACTGAAATGATGCCTTTGAGTTATCGCAACCTGTCCAAACTTGTTCAAAGTGCCGTTAAATACATAGTGAAAGTCCCATTTCCATTACAAAGTTCGAAATTTTCAACATTACAAATATTCAGTTGTTTCAAATTACGAATCGTACGTATAATTTAGAGCCTCCTCTTTGATTAACAAATATGGCAAATTAAATAACTGAAAAAGTTGTATAAATGGTTAAAGAAATTTGAATTACATTTAAAAAAGTATGAAGGATAATGACAATTTCCAAAAACCGCTTCAAATAAATTCTCTAAAAACAGCTCTAATTATTTTCTAAACTGCCCTTCTTCTAACCATTATGTTTTTATATAATATTTCAAAGTGGCTTTCAAGTTTGATTAAAGCACAAGGGTTCTTTACTACGTACACGAATGAGTTTTAGTGGAGATAAAAACGAAGGGAAATAAAATGTTCACCAAAAATATGTGTATAATATATCGTAGTTCGTTAGTAATTTATTTGAACGAGCGCTTAGTCTTTCGAGGCTCTATCAATACTCTCTTCAAACGCACAGGACGTGATGCTATCTGTCGACCTCCCCCTAACCTCTGAGTCACCTACGCCCTGGGTCGATCTACGCACATTTAACGCTGTGTGAAGAACGCGGTGTTGGTTTTTATGCATCTTTTATGGACGAGACAGTGCCACTTTCCTACTGGCACAATAGTTCACGTTCTGCTCCACAGAGTACGACAATAGCGCCATCATCGCGCAGAGTATCTCGCACAGGATGACCCCGATTCCCTGGTACTTCGCACGTCTTTCCTTGTTTCACACATGGAGAGGCGGCATACGCCGTGGGCGTAAACCTTCCCCTCTTCTTCCCGTACCCTTCTTCGGCGAACTCAGGAATCTGCGACCTCTTGAGGCTACTGTGGGAGCTCAGTCTTTCAGGCTGAGTATTTTTTGTTTGTTTTCGGTTTAATCTTCGTTATAACTGAATAAACATGGTCACTGTAAAATTAAGTTTTGTTGCTTAGGAATTTCAATTAATTGATTACTAAACCAGTTTTAAAAATTCGCGTCGATGTTTTATTAACATCGATGTTATAATTTTGAACATCGATGTTTTGTTATGGATGTCACATCACTAACTGGCACCACCAATAGAATTCCGTACCGGCCGATACTGATACCCCAAAAATATTCTTTCACGAAGTTGACACTGATCTTGACATGTTTAAGCGAACAATTGAATTACTAAGTAAATCGCGTTTCAGATTGATTTAAATTTAGATTCGAATTATCGTATTTAAAAAAAGCGAAAACCCAGAACAGTATTGCCTCAGAACTTATTAGACTTCATATTCAGAAAGTTGCTTTAGCTGCAAGAACCCACGTATAAGGAAAACACCACGTATATGGACACATTTCAAAAATAAAATTAATGTTATTTAAGTAAATATTGCAAATGAGTTATGATCAAGTGTTCAATCAAAGTATGCAGAATAATTAGAAGCATGCAGAAATGTGATGTTTATTAAGAAAACATGCAAAATATGAAAGATGTGCATCATAATGTAATGTTGAAATAATTGAAAATTAGATGTTTCACACACAATGTGAACACGCTTTCTGGCAACAGGGAGAAATGTGCATTTGCATAGAAATTGGGCCCCTAAACATCTCGTAGGCGCGAACCATTTGAGTTGCTCAGTAGTAGTCACAACCCCTCGGCGTTCAAGTGTAGATTGAATAGCGGCTCGTTTTATCATTTTAAAGAAACCACATGTTTCATGGCTTTCAGAATAGGAACCTACTTGGTAGTTCTTTAAGATTGGTTGATAATGCACGTATCTACTGCTTCTGTTGATGACGAACAGCTTATTTAATAGCTTAGCACGTCAGTTGCACGCTTTCAGACGCACGCACAATCTTTAGCTCTCTCGCTTTGCGTCTTGTCGATAGCCAGCTGGCGTGTCGTTCGCGAGGCGGCGGCAAGGCTACGCCTCCACCTGTTGATAGCTGTCCGGAGGACCGCCGACCCACTCGCCGGCTGGGCTCGTTTTTTTCACACATTTATTTGTTTCAGATGGAATACATCGTTGAGTACAATCACTTTACAAACCTTTTTAAAGTTATTCTAGTTAAAATATCTATGCTAACTTAATCTGTATATTGAAGAGGATACTCTAGAGAAGAACCTCGAGGTAATGTATCATGGTTGGCTAAGATTTTGAGAGAGTCATCGAACGAAAATCTATTTTTTTCTTCGTGTGAGGATTGACTTTTTCCCTAGTTGCTAACCCTCTGGGATCGCCTCAGCACTCTGCCTTGCCCACGACTCACCACGTTCAAGTTTGCCCTTGTTAGTGCGATAATTGTGCATTAATCGATTCTTGCTTCTTTGGGCTTCGTCGCATTACTATCCGAACCAGTATTTCAGTCTTCAGGAAAAGTCAGTCAGTCTGTCTTTCGCAACTACATTAGCTGACTCCCGGAGCACAGCGACTAGGACCTACATCGGATTTGCACTTGGGACGTCGCACAACCGCCCACGAGAAACTTTTCTATGTTATCTCCTCTTGACTCTGGCGTGGTCCGCCCGTCCACGCGAGAGCTCTGACAGAGCTGCCGTCGAATACGGCTTCCTATAAATTTTCAACCTCCCGAGCATCGAACGGCAACGTCTTGAGTCCGTCGTTGCGTTGCTTGTACTTGCTTGGACTGACGCCCCTATAAATCACCGCTCCCTGGTTGAACATTCAAGAATGCCCCTCCGTTCGTCCTGGCAAATGTATTCGTAGACATGCAATGCTGCTCGAAGCGACGCGTTCCCGTTCAGGCAATTAGGGCCGATGTTTATTCTGCAGCGTCCCTGCTCGCGCCGGCCCACGTGCGGAGTCTTAAGCGTCGATACGACGGCTGGGTCACGTAGTTGCTGCGCACTAGGAAGTGCTAACGCGCCTTCTTCGAGCCGAAAGACGTGGTTCGATTGTGCGTTGCAGTAGGTTGGGTCATAAAATGAAAGAGGTTTGCTTATGAGTGGCAATATAAATACTTAAATTTGAGAATATTTCCCAATTACTATAGAGCTACAATTTACAGCTACAATATCTGTGGTTGTAATTATACACGTATGGATATTGGATATTTCTAGTGTTTGCGAAAAACCCCAAGAAAATTGTTATTGACGAAAGAGTATGTTTGCGAAAGAGTATGTCGTGCAAAAAACGATTGCAAACTTACCCTTGTAGAAAGTGCAAGTGCAATTGTGATGTGACGTCCACATTATCTACAATTTAATTACATTAATTACGAAGTGAAAAGTAAAGTTTGTCATCTGTGAATGTTGTGGTATCAAAGGACATAGAAATAAAGTGCAAGGAAATATATCATGCAGAAACATGAAGAAATGGCTAATAGTATTGTGAGGGTCCAAGAGTTGGGCACTAAACGGATCTGAAATCCCATGCAATCCTTGTCATGCCATACTTTTCCCACTTTACCCCATTTAATCATAAAGATGTTGTACCCCACTGTAGTTTTGCGCCTTAATGGAGACTCCACAACTGATTAATTGCCCTATTTATGAATGATTTACTATAAATAATCTACAACTTTTTGAAACTAAAAGAATCATTATAGTGACAATATTACTGAATCTCTTAAATTACAAAAAGGAGAAAGTAGAGATAGTTCTGTTGGAATGTTCAGCCAACAATTTTTTTGTTTCGTTAAGCATTCTGAGCATCTTAGAGGAAGTGAGAGAATTGTGTAATCGGTGAAATTCTTACTGAAAAGAACGATTCTGAAATAACAGAAGAAATTTCTGAGATCGAAGAAAAACCTGTCAGTGTTTGGTGCTGTCCGACTTCTTTTCTATGGACGTGCCTATCGGTTTGCACTGTTTTTTTGTTAAGGAGGCACTGTTTTTAATAAGGCTATAGAATACCAAGGTAAATATTTGAGAAGAATAAAAATTGTTATTATCAACCAACTTGAATTACCTTGAATACGAAATATTGAATGACAAAATGCAAGAGAAGTAAATACAATAAGTTTAATCGGTTTACGAAGTGGAATTTTAAAAATATAGCGTAATAGTTCGCTGATGAGATTTCACGATGTGGTATTTCAACTTACTCTCTGCTTTACAAGTGAAACGTGAATACTGAGAAAAAATGAAGACAGTGGACTAGAGGCTTCCCAAATGAACTTCGTAAGAGTTTTTAACCGTTTTTAATCGTTTTTGACATTAAATAAATTAATAAAAAAGCTCTATTGGGCCTGACTTTCAGGAACTGACTTCCAAACGAGGATATAAGGACAATGTTAAATATTGATAGTGTGGTAAACAACAATAAAAATATCAACAGAAATGATTCTAAAATCTAAACAGGATAGAGCTAAATATCGTATCAAAGGTAGACGTCTTATATAGATCTAGGGGTAACAAAGATGTGAGTAGGTTTAGAATAAGGTGGTTGGAACAGTTTTGAGGCCCATTGGTTCTCAATCTTTGTAAATGAAGAAGAAAAATGTGAAGAGTTTGGCGAAAATTATGGGATTAATTCCAATCTTGAAAAAATATCATTTAAAAGGAAAGTAGAAAAATATTGTTAGTAACGCGATATAAAAATGTTAAACAAACTACAAATGATATTGTTTAATTAACTATTCGGCTCAGAATAAAATAGTATTCCAGTGAAGTACTTTTCAGAGCTGTCACATTTTGTTCACCGACGACTCATATTTTTTTTCCATTTTTCGCGGAGAAAATACTCGATAGGTAGGACACAACATTCATTGACCAGGTTTTTACTGAATTCCCAAGTTAATACTTTATGTCTATGGAAATTGTATTGGAAACACGAGGCTTTTTGGAAATTTAAAATATTTTTCATATTATTGTAAAGGATTACAAGAACATGTGAAGAAATGCACCCACAGTTTTTGAAAGGGGAATTAAAAATAGAATCCTGAATAGTAAATTTTTTTTTTCAACAGCTCTAATTGCTGGAATCTTTATTCTCTTTAAAGTGCCCTTGCTTATCTGGACGCATCGAATGCCCATTCGGCTCGAAAACGTCAATAAGCATTGACGCGTACGCACCGTGCGCGCGGGGGCTCGTGCGGGGCAATATTGATTAGCCGTCCGGAGCGAGACAGAGCGCCGCGAACGCACGCGCAGCGCGCCGCCTAATCCGCCCTCGCGCACGCACGTCCCAGCGCGACCTGCTCGGGCGCGGCGCCGGCCTTCCTAATGCAAGTGGCGTGCAAGGCGCACGGAGGCCCCGGCTCTTGGCCAGGATTTGCTCGGAGCGGGGGCGGCGGCGGCGGCAGCGACGGCGGGCAGCGGGCGGCGGCGCTCGGAGCGATCGGGGTGGCGCGGCGTTGGGCACGGAGGAGAGCATTGATCGCGCGGCGCGCAGCTGCGCAGGCGAGCAGCGGCCGGGGTACGCGCCCCGCGCCGCCCCCGCGCCTGCCCGCCCCCGCCCACCCGCATCGCCATCGCCGCGCCGCGCCGCCCCGCGCCGCCCCGGGTGTCGCTGCCAAGCTACAGGTGGCCGCGGCTCGCGACGCTGCACTCGCTGGCTTCACGCCTGCTGAAGATGAAGATGACGACGGCATCACGTGACGAGCTTGACAGGTAAACAGCGCGGTGGCGCATCAGCCACGCACCGGCGCCCGGCTGCGACGGGCGGCTATTTGCGGGAGCGTGGGCCCCCGCGCGCCCCCTCCCCGGAGCCGCAGGCGCGTTTCGGGCGCCCCGGGCGGGAGCCTGGCCGAGAAGCGGCCGCCTTTCCGAGAACCGCGGGCGCTTCTTGGCCGCGCCTCCCCCCGAAACACGGAGACGATTCGTTCAATTGTGTTCGATTCTGTCAACGTTCGATTACGTCAATTGGGATTCGCGGACCCCGACAATACACAAGTGCGTATGAGAGGACAGGCTGGCATCCTCCAGGCAAACTGGTGAAATTTCTGCTCTGCATTACAGATCCTTAGGAGTCTATAATTCTAATAGAACCACGAACGTTCCAAGTTCTAATGATTCCTTGCTTTCGGTAATCAATACTGATGCTTCATCCAGTTTAATCCATACTAATAATATATTAGTCGCATCGAACTTTGTAACCAGACTTGGAGCGTTCGGCAACGTTTAACTTTCTGACGTCGAAGTACAGCAAAAGTGTTCGGATAATGTGAGCTCCTGACGTTTGTTTGTGAAGCAAGAAACCATTCCCTCTGCTTTTCATTCCTTTTGCTTCGTTGTCGATGAATGATTGTGACGGGAGTCATTGGGATTGTGACGGGATTGAGTTGGGAGAAGTGACGAATGTACGTAGAGTGCCAGCCCCTTCATTAAATTCCAATATCATGCGCCTCAGTGCGTCGCTGACATTCGCCCCGCTCACCCAGTGACTTGGAGTCGCCCCCTTCCCCCCCCCCGCCAGGCGCCGCTGCCCGGGATTCTCATGCGATGCCACCTGTGCCCCAGCCGTCCTCAGGGGGGTTGCACGTTCTACGCAGTCTAGGTCATGACGTTCGCTGTGGCCAGTCATTTTCCGCTTCTGATATCGGTTCTGTAAACGGAAGTATGTGGCTATTCTCGTGAAAGTCAAGTACAAGTCTTGAAGAAATCAATTAGTCGCAGTTGATTTCGCGCAGATTACATCTTTATATATGCGCAGATAATATCTTCTTGACGCGCACATCTAAGTCAGTGATTTCCATTTTCTTCTCGCTGCATTTTTTCATCCACATTTTTGAGACTTCTGATATGTAAATTAATACAGTTGAATCCCTGTAAATTCCCTGGCATTAGGCACATAAAAATACTACTGCCATTAAATTAAAAATTATTAAAGAATTGTAATATTCACGAATAGTGTGGCAAAGAAGTGTTCGGGAAAAATTAAATAATGTTCAATTACATTTTTTATACAATTTGTAGTTTTGGTTGAAAACTGTAATTATATTATCTGCATTTAATTTACATTTATCTCTTGAACCAGGCTTTCTGTAAAAATTACTAAAGAACAAATTCTTTATAAAACGTGCGTTTGGATTTGTCGGATGTGTTTAAATACGTTTTTCAATTTAATCAATATTTTTCTCCACAGTCTCATTAACGATTTTTTTAACATTCTCACACGAGAAAATTATCATTCCTGTAGTATTAGCGTACTCTTAAAATGAACATTTTTAATTTAAAACTGCAAACTAGTGTTTTCGTTAGTTCACGTTCCACACTGTCAAAAATGATATTTAAATTGAAGGTTAATTGAAGAAATTAAGATATCTTCACCCTTACATTGCAGTAGCGTTTGCTGTGCGTGTGTATAAGCAAAACGTGTTAAAAAATCGAAATAACGAGCTGTCTTGCACTTGCGATAAAACCTAACGAAGCAATGTAGTGAGGTAAATGCCATGGACTGACATACTTGACGCTTAGGGAGACGCTGAAATTACTTTTTGTAATACCTAAATTCTAATTTCTCTTACAAAGTATTAGCAAGAGTTCAAGCTGTGGTTTACATTCTTCATAACCTTATTTGTATCTGACTGTCAAAACATCTATGCATTTTAAGTCAAAGTTGATGTAAGTATATGTTTTCTTGAATCATGTGTTACTCAAGTTTGTGCGACTAGAAAATAAAAAAAATCATTTTGGACATTCTTCTGGTTGCTTCCGAAACACACAAGTATTTGCAAAGATTTTTCTTGGATGAGGAATATTCTCTGGTCCGAGAAAATTATATTCGTTTCTACCGATATAACTTTTGACAAAAGTGTGATTTCTTTAAATTTACTTTGAGACAGTCTGTAAACATTTTATGTTAAATTGCTCATAGATAACTAATTCCAAAGAAAATGTAAAACTTTACACGTGCACTCCAGTAAGTCACTACGAAATTGTTAAAGCTGTTTGAAATACATGAGCGATGTTTCATTAACTTGAAATATGATTTGATCAATTTTGTGGATATAATTACATGGTCCATAGGACATTAGAACTGCTTGTACCCTCCTCTTCAAATATTGCTTAATGTTGAATTTGGAGATTTAATAGCAATTAAAAAATAAAGGCTGATTTCCGCGACGTTTTTTAATAAGATACATCTTATTGAGAAGTAACTAAGGAGAAAAGATCCTGTAAACAACATTTCTTCGGGTGTTTCGGTTTCAGTGAGTAAAAGAAGGAAGAGTACTTGTTCCGGGGCAAATCTAGACACAGTAATAATATAAAGATTGTGAAATGTAAGCACAAATTACTATGTTTACTAAGAATGTACCCACAAAATAGTACCCTTAGACACTTATGAATTTAGGAAAAAACATAAAGTGATGAACATTTGTGTTAATTATCAGATTGTTACTTTCTGGTTTCATTATACGAGAGTTACTGTACGCTCAAAATAACGACTTAAAATTTACTAAAATGTTGAAAATAATCTAAGGAAAATGAAGTGATATTTAAAAACTACAAATTTATTTAAAAGTTTATCACGTAACATTAAATCAAACAGTAAATATTCCCCAAATTAAACATACAAATAACTTGTAAACATTGTAGTAACTGTTACACAATACTGCAGTAACTGTTACATAATGTCATCATTTTAACTCTTACGGCGTCATTTTCTTCACGTAACATTTATTATGAAATATCATATAATCAGGTGAAGTCTCCGAATTCCCAATTTGTATCTCGTGGTCTGTTTCTATAGATAGACGGACACAAATCCAGATCCTTTTCATGGAGGTTCTTGTATTTGGGATAAAAAAATATCGATTCAATTTTTCAAAACAACTTTCGTATTTCTGACGTCATTAAAGAGTGTTTATGCCTCGAACTCCGAGAAAATATGTAGATTCTACCACATTCTTATATAATATACAGCCACTGTCAGTAATATTTAGTAACCTTTAGAATTAGAATTCAGTAACCTTTAGAATAACCATAAACAACAAAGAATTTAAAGCAGGTATTCTTTGAATCTCTCGTGACACAGAAATCTGATATAGTCGTACAATTTATACATTACAGTATATGAGACTCATAACTTCAACAAAGTGGATTTTTATCTTATAGGGGCTCAGTACATTTTTGAGGGACCTTCGTTTGACAAGAGTGCACTAGAGTTCTGATATAAGCTTGTTAAGAATCCATTTGATCCTTGCAGTTCCTTTCTTGTTTTCCAACACTGAAAACTACTTTTAAAAGAATACAGATGTCTCTAAAATATAATTATAACTCTTAACGTAGTAATAATACTCATTATGTCAGTAGCAACAGTTCACTACAAAAAGTTTACATACAATACATGTACATTATTTTAGAACACAATTACAGATGACATTAAACGATTAAAATCAATACAGAAGTTTAAGTGCCAAGTAAAATATTTCCTGCTGTATAAATGTTTCTATACAAGCTGAGAATATAGCGAGCAACCAAAAGAAAAGGAATTATTGATTTTAACACTGACATTTTTTTCTGAATTAGTTGCTATTTGGACTCTATACTTTGAAAAGACAAAAAAGCCTGTAAATAAGTATTGTATGTCAGCTTTTGAGACCATTAACCCCCATCTAGATGAGGTGTTTTGTCCAGTTTCCCTGATTCTTTGACCGAATGCTGAGCTGTCTTCTTGTTTTGCTTGACATATATGTAATTTCATTATCTGTGCACTTTTCTAGAGTTCATTGAGTACTATAGCTATTCACATCACAATCACAGCTACAACGTTCTCCATGTTCTCGTGGCCAAAAAAAATTCCTTCACGAAGGGCACGATGACTGATAATAGCCAAAATTTGTATCTTTTTTCCCCTTTGCAAATAATTTTTTATACGGGAGATAATGTTCTCTTATCAATGTTTGCCAAACAGCTCATTCCATCTGTATTCAGAATTAAACTCGTTTGTGGGTTCAGGTAGAGATCCCAGAATTTGAGAAAACATGCACGGAATACACTTCTCTCCGTAACACGTCACTCAGTTTTGTTTCTTGACATAAAAAGAATAATGTAATATTTTAAACATTTCTCTGTAATTATTATTTTAACGTAACTGTGACAGTAGCACCATGACGTTTCCTGAACTAGACATCACATCCGATCTGTAACACAGTTTTCAGGTGTATCACGTTAAAAAAAGTTATTCTCACGGTATTTAAGAATTTATGATCTTGCAAAATAACTGTGATAAAGATGACAAAGGAATGGGGGGCTGACATTTAGAAGGATGTCGATAAAATTGTGATGGAACACAAATGTAATAATTTTGAAGTTGGCAATTTTGCCTTTATTTCTATTTTGCCTTTTATTCGATTTTCAAGCAGAAAAGCAATGCCGATTATAAAGGAGAAATAAAAGATATTGACAATGTAGGTTTTTAATTTCAAGTGAAGTATCTGAAATGACTTCCCTACTTAAATTTCTTACTGAATTTACGTCTCATCGAGACGTAAAGGGTAACGGGCTGTCAGCTGGAAAAAGCCCCAAAAAGAAGAACAAGCGATATAGGCTCTCCTAATGGGTACTAATTTCTACCGTTTTATTCTTCTTGTATATTCTAAAGGCTCGTTTCTTTTCTTTTATAGCTGATGAACAATCGTCATTCCACTGAACGTTTTCTAATTCTTCCGAATGTTTGGAGAACCCCAATTCTGGCTGCTTCTGTTACAATCATGTTAACAAGGTCTTGGACTATTATATTTATATCGCTTTGAGGTGAAGAGTCGGGATTTGTAAAATTGTTGATGTTTTCTTTAATATACCGTTGTAATTTAAGCTATTGAGCACGGTTTATTAGCCATTTTCGATGGGTTTTGATATTATTAGCATCGTGTTTGTCTGAACATTGTAGAATTATGGGTACTGATCACTAGAATCTATGTTTTGGATAGTGTTACCCGAAAGCTTTGTTGCAATATCGCTTGTCGCAAAACTCAAATCAATTGCAATTTCAGATCCATTGTTTGCTCTAAATTGAGTATTAGAAAGGATGAGATCACCGTAATTGTCAATCCAGTCTTCAATAATTTTTCCTCGTCTGTCAGTATAATGGGATTCCTATATGTGGTTGAGCCTGTTGAAGTTTCCCAGAAATATAAATGGTTCGGAAGTTGGCTTACACTGTTATCTAATTCGCAAATGTTCAATGTTTGACTATACTAATGGACAGTGCTTACCAACTCAATGTTCTGGGACGTCACAAAATCTGCTCTCCTGCTCCGAACCGAGCAGCTGAGCAAAGTCAGTGCCCGATGCCGCGTCGGGAGGTGTTTCAATAATGGTATGGAAGTGGGGGGAAAAGGTTCGCTTGATAATTGCGTTTTTAAATGGTATTTATTGTTCAAATGTTTATGATTCAATAAAAATATTAAAAATAAAAGAAATAGAACTTTATAATACAATATTTTATACAATGTTATGTAATATAACCATTTTAGTTCGTCCCGAATCAATAACAGTCACACAAAATAAAAAAAAATGTTATGACCTAGATACATGACATATGTTTCTCTATTACGTCACTGCTCTAGTTTTTTAAAATTGCGAAAAACGTGCGAATACTAGATTGTATCTTAAAGCATTATAATCTACGGAAGCCAAAAGTTTTCTGACCCAAGACATGACATATATTTCTTGATGTATTTTGACGCGCTGTATTGAAATCCGATTTGAGAATTGCGCCACTACCTTCCACTTTTGTTAATTGCAAAAACAGAAAAATTCACAATTTACAATTTCATGGTGTTTTCTCGTGATTTAAAAAGAAACCGGAGGGTGGTGGGGCAATTCTGGCTTGGATTAGGACTCAGTACGTCGATATACATAGAAAAACGTGTCAAGTTTTTGAGTCTGACAACTTTTTTTTAATTTTCTGTGCCTGTGTAATTAATGTTAACAAATAGACACAAAAAGATACCCGCGAGGTAGAATTTGGACCCCAGGCTTGGTTATTTCATGTACAGTTTTGTTTGAAAATGTTGTAAATCCTCGTGATTTTCAGAACCATTGCCATAATCTTTTATTTGCAAAATCCTTTTCTAATCTCATGATTGCAAGCAATCTGTAAATTCTCAGAAATTATTTTCATCTCCCGGGTTTCTCTGGGTTGCAAAGCTGCGTAATACCTCTGTTGGTTGAACTTTTTAACATACTTCAGTTCTGTCGAACACACTAAACAATTCGCGATTGTTACGGTATCTACAAAAATAAACATTTCTTCCCAAATCGAAAGAAAATTACCGGGCGTAGATGGGCTCTGACTTTGCCTGAAACACCGGCAAAGGTCCACTGCCACTGCGACGGCTTTCGTCACCGGCGACAGCCATCAACCCCTCTCCCCCCCCCCCCTTTGCTCGCACTGCTTCTTTTATTGCCTGCTCGCGGAGGTGAATGGAGCTCCGAGGTCGTTTCTCCGCCAGTTGACAAACGCTTCTAAAGAAGATAAACAACATACACAGTTATAGTAGAATTGAGTTTTATTTTTACTGCTGTGGCTTCTAGTAGTGTTTGGAGAGAAATGTTATGAAGAAATATTTCCTGTGTGACAAAATGGCTACTCCACCACTTTCAATTTGTGCATTGTTTGTGTTGCTAAAGGACTCATTATAACCACGTAACTGTACACATGGATTGTTCTTAAAATTAGTATTTTGTAAGTATAATACTTGGGGGTTTAATCATTAATAAGAAAACTTCGTGCATAGTTATGTTTGGAAATGGTTTATGTGTTTGTGTTATATGCATAGAAGCCATTGCAGTTTCATTGAGTTATATCCATAAGAAACAGATATTAGTAGGATGTACGATGTTATGTAGGATGTAGGATTTAACGTTATTATTGCTTCATATGTGACTGCGATGTTTCTAGAAACATATCGTTAATATTCTCAAGTTTCTTAATTTTTCGTGAATAGTGGATGTTTGGTTCCTCTACTAGAAAAGTGGCTTAAATATCCTTCAGTATAACAATGTGGTAATGTTGAGCATGAAATCTTTTCCAATTTCTACTACATTTTGAAATTCTTGTTTTATGAAAGAAATGTAACAGTTCATTCATTGATAGAGGGTTTTTATATTCGAGTGTTACTACTTTTTCTTTCGTAACAGACCAAGACACGTTTTCTTTACTGTCAGTAATTGTTTTCTTTCTTTTTTGGCTCACCGTTTTTCTTTTTCTGATTAGGTTCATTCAGATCCAATAATGATTCTGAATCTATCTGTTCTGAAATGTGAACTACGTCATTTGCATTACCAATTGAGTTAATAAAAGAAGAAATATTCGAGTTGGTTGACGAAAGAGGTCTTTTTTCTCTTACCTTTCGGTAAGGGTATTGGACGTTTCAATGGGTTATCACCCTGCTCATTTTGAGAACTTTCGGATGAAGAAGCGAGAGGAAGTAAAGGTTGAGAGAAATTTGGATGGGGAGGCGAACAATGTTCACGTTGGTTTCTGGGGATTCATTTTCATGGGAAGCGGAGGCTATGTTGATTCAGGGTCATTTCTAGGTGGTACTCGGAGTGCTCATAGGAATCTTGATCTCATCCTCAGGAGAAATTTATGTTTGCCGTCGAAAACTTAATACGTGGTTCAAGTTGGGACCACAAAACCCCGGCCGAATAAATGACATTGTTGACACTATTTTTACTCCAATTGACATTAATTTGTCTTCTAAACCGAGGTGGGGGGTTCTGGGACACTCATTTCATAAACATATTCTTATGTGGTGTAAAATTTATGGTCTTATTGAGAATTCCTGATTTGATATGTTAATGGATTTGCAATTAATAACTAGATCATCAGCGACTTCTTTGGAGGCAAGATACACACAGTCTATTGCGAGATATCTTTGATGTAAAACGTACTTGCGATGGATTTATTTTCTTTGATAGAGCTTGAATAAAGTCAATGGTGGGTGCAAGGTTGGCCGAGTCTATTACTACATCATTTTCTTTTTTGAGAAACAATGAACTTTGTGACGCTTGAGCATAACTTTTACTTAAATGGATGGTAACTTGGCACCTTCTTGGTGGTGCTTCCATTAAGGTTGATAGGTGTTGCTCGGGGGCCGAACAATAACAGGCCTGTGATGCAAAATAAACAAGGTATTTGATAGCTGAGCTTTATGCATGTCTTTGGTACACTATTGAACCACTTTTTTCTATTTGCTTTTGCGGTTGTGTTTCTTGGTGAAAATGAGTACCACATCGCTCTGTAGTTCTTTTTTGAAGATATTATCTGCTACTACCTTGTGACTGTCAATAGGAACTAAAACAAACGTTGGAAGCGGTTATTTGCATCCAGGTGGTTCATTATTGTACCATGTGCGTTTTAGAAGGGACTCATGAGACGTGTTTTGCATTTCATGATGTTTTTAATTGTATTCATCGAGGAAAAAGTTGGTTTTGCAAACATTTTCAAGAATTAGATTGTAAATTTTTTGTTATAAATAAAAAGAAGAAAAAAATTCAAGAATGTACATGTTTGTACAGTACTTGATTTATAAATTATATGGCTGATAATATAAATTTTGAAGTACTTTTGAAACATATTGGTACGCAAGGACAATTAGATTATATATTCTTCAAAATTTATGTATAGATATAATAACAAAGTTTCTTATAAACACAGTTGTAATATGGACACAAATTTCGGTATTATTAATTTTACATAAACGTAGTGATGTGAGTACGTACGTGTTTGTAGCATCACTAGTTCTTGAGACCGAGAGAGATGGCCCAGGGCATCAACTGTTGTCACGGCATATCTCACCGGGAGGTCCTGGGTTCGAATCCAGACGGTGGCAGGATTTTCGATACTAGCTTGTTAGCTACGTCGAATTCAGTGGCTGTCTGCTCTGATCGGTACTTTTTTGTGGTTTCTCCGGTCAACACCAGGCGAATGCCGGAGCAGTACTCTAACAAACAGGCCACGGACCGCGCTCGATCTCACCTTCCTCTTCCCCTCACATACATACACTAACATGCACTACACTACCACACATGCCGAGGTCAGGAGCTAAGAGCTTGTCCCGGATGAGGTGCTGCCCTGCTGGTGCGAATACCTGGTTGGGAAAAATCCCATTAGCCGACTGTAGGTAGACGCCGGATCTCTCCATACAGGTGAATTATCACCGACACCCCCGAGCTAAAACATGTATTACGCTTACGGGATTATTGATCCTGGTAGTTGACGTACTCGGAATCACTAAACAATCAATCAAGTTCTTGAGCTTACACCATGTGGATTTGAAGGCTTCCGCGGCCGGAGTCAATTGGTACTTGGCTATCCGGGACGAGCCGGGAAATACCAAATACACCATTTACACATTATGTTAGGTTACAGCCCTTGCCAGAGTACAAGAATTACCATCGTAGAAAAATGTATATTTCGTAAATTACTCCAAACAAAGCCCACGGGGATGTTTTGATTTACCAGGACTTTTCCACAGACCTTCAGGCGAATGACGAACAACTCACACGTTTAACAAAATAGAATGACATAATCACTTGATCGTCTTTTTGCTTTTACCAGAAAAAAATCAACATTGTACCAAAACCGTATAAAACGTTCACTCTTGAATAATTTTACAATGAATTTCTTTCTTGCTTCTTAAAGTGAGTTTATTAAATGAAAAAAATAGAGAAAACCTGAAGAAGGGAATGCATACTAGTTTCACTTTTAAGACTTGGAATCGCAACTTGTTCCAAAGAAAATAAAACTTCCAACTTCTCAATAATTTTACGATTAATTATTTTCTTTTTTCTCGAGGCGAGTTAATATAATTAAAAACAAATATAGAAACAGCATGGAAGAGAAATACACACAAAGAAAAATTAGTTTATACACTTTTCAATTCTCGACTTGGAATCGCGACCACATCGCATCACATTTTCCGTATCACTGTGATTCTACGTGTCACAATGTCCCCCTTTTATTTCAATTTCCGTCCTCTCATTAACAAAGTTATAATTGCTTTCCCCTACAAAAAACTCCAACGAGTCGTAGCAAATACTTGCGTAACATTCCTCAACTCTTTAATTTATCATTTCATTGCCAATACTAAAGTTTACACAGACATACTTTCACCTCCTCTTTCTTATTGC
Source organism: Gryllus bimaculatus (assembly GCA_017312745.1). Taxonomy (NCBI): domain Eukaryota; kingdom Metazoa; phylum Arthropoda; class Insecta; order Orthoptera; family Gryllidae; genus Gryllus; species Gryllus bimaculatus. Next base: position 4,185,987 of record BOPP01000111.1, on the reverse strand, counting down.
ACTTGACTATTCCTCTTTCTTCACAATTATTAAATTTGTAATACATTATAAAATTCTTTATGTATCTTTATACATCGTTTCCCCTTGACTACCACATCATACATTTACATTTCCTTTATATACCACCTTTTTACCCTTATTGATAAAAAAAAATTCTTACCACACTTTGTATTAGCTACTTTCACCATCACATTCTATGAACGGAAGAAAAGGTTCGAGTTAATTCGTCATTCTATCACGAAGTTTTAACCATCGAGAGATCGAGCGTGCGTTGCCAAACACAGCCTGTACTTGGAGATTAGCGGAGCTCAGCCCTCCCTACCGGCAGGTGGAGCAGGACCACAGCTCGGCGCCGTCATCATCCGCGCCGGATGATGTTCCTCCGCAGCCAACACTGCCATTCTTCTTTCCGCATCCGCGTTGCACTTGCCAATTAATACGCCTCCGGAACTGGTATTGTGCAAGTCTTGAAAAATGACTAGTTTTGAAGTCGTTACCCTTCCAACTGCGAAATTCCAAGTGAGTGATCGTGTTTTTCTTCGCGTGGTAGAAAGCTTTATTCTACCTTCCCAGCCTCGCAGTGCTGATAAGCCGCTGGCTCACGATTCGCTGACATTCGACATTTACTTTTACTCTATCGAGGAGAACCGATGTTACCCGAAGGTGTTCGTGTGATGTACACAAGAACATCGGCGTCGTGCGAGCCAAATGTCTGAACGAACCGTCGATGGCTGGTGACTACTGTCAGCGAGCGGTCACAACGTAGTCTGATTACTTAGAACAGAGGCATCTAGAGTCGATTGACTCGAGGGAAGATGTCTTTCTTTCAGATAAAAGCAGATTATTTCAGTATCTTTATGAAATTAAAAAAAGCCTTTGCCTATTCCGCTGCATCCTAATGAACTTTTCTAACACCTGTTCCTACAGTATTTTCAACCCAAGATTCATAACTACGACAAGTTCAGTCACTGACTAGAGGAGAACTCAAGCTACCGGCTGCTCTCATCGGTAGTTTTCCGTGGTTTCTCCGTTCAATACCAAGCGAATGCCGGAGCAGTGCCCTAACAAACGGACTATGGTCCGCACGGGATCTTTCCTTTCCCTTCCTTGTCCTATCCTCACCCCTTACTAACAAACACACATACTCACACACACTTACATGCACTACACAACCACACATGTCGGGAGAGCAGTCGGGAGCTGAGAGCGTGCCCGGATGGGCGGTTCCACGTTGGTGGAAGATACCTGCTTGGGTAAAATCCTCGCAAGTCGATGTACTCGTAGATTGGCGCCGGATCTCAGCATCCAGCGGGGCAAGAGGACCGCCACCTCGCGCGTTAAAACATCTACTACACTTACGAGACTAATGGCTTTAGCAGTTGATGCGCAGTTCATGAATTACTACTCATCCGATCAATCAATGCTAATACAACGTGATATCTGATACCTCTGGGGCAGGTCACAATCATGACACGTAAGCTGCATTACGGGAGGGAAGTTCTGCAATCAGTAGTGGTCCGGTTGGATGATTCTGAATGTGATAAATTTAACAAAAATGATAAATATTTCTGTAGTTTTATGCGATTATGTCTGTATGATATTGTATTGATATACATACAATGTATACATTCAATAATTCATACTGTACTAAATTATACGCAATACAACAAGAATGTGCAAAGGACATCATCGAGTAGGAGTCGAGAATTTGAGCGGAAAGGGGAGTCTACGGTATTATCTCTCTTCAGGACAGACGCAACAGACCTAGCTTACCTGGAATGCAAGCCAGTGCTTCTGATAGCTTCCATTCTTTTAGGTATTTGTGCTGACCAAACTAACGAGCCACTGCATGATTTGATGGTCTTCATACCCATTTCATTGTCTTATCTCTGAAGCGGCTCCCGTTGAAAAATCAACTACTGACGCGCGCAGAATTGGGGAATAAATGGGAAGAACGACCGGAACTCACGCAAATGAGAGAATTCCTGTACAATTCTTCAATGTGCATTGAACTTCGTACTTAATTTGATGACATTGGGCTTTTATATTCATACGTTTGTGCATAGTTTGTTTCAGTCAAGAGACACGCTTGAAATTTCTTCTAGATCACAATATTATAAACGAAAATGTATGTGGGAGAATAATGATGCGATGAGTATTAGTAAAGCTGTGAAAAATATATGAAAATGCTAAGTTTATAAAAGACAAAACGTTTCTGTATGTTTAGATATTTTTGCAAAAAATATTCAAACATTCTTCCTACATCAGTTCATTGTAAGCCACTTTTTGCATTAAATTCCGTAAATTTCCTATCAGTTTCATAAGTATTTGGTAACAAAATTATAAGTTACGCAGACTCATGGTTGTTTCATGTTGATCGCGGACACCAAAGGCGGGCGTGGCAAAAACAGAAATTTTGAGTCAAAGAAGGCGAAAATCTGGCAGAAAACCGAGGGTTAGAGGAGCGCTCCAAGCCTAGAACAGGTAGTCTTTAGGAAATAAAACCCGAAATTAAACCCCTGCTGTCATTCAGTTAAACGTGAGATTGCCAAAGTGTAGAGGAAGAACACCTTGGCAACAAACCATCTGGTTTCCATGTTGAGGTTATTCTCTACTCTAAGCCGCTTAGCAGTATTGGTGTGGTTGCAAGAAATCAACCAAAATATCTTCGACGAGAATCTGTAAAATGTTTCCAAGTTGTATGAAAATGAGATTTCAAAAGTTTCATCTCGATTGGATAAGACCAGTTTCATCGGCGCTAAAGTTTTTTTTATTGACATTTTTCTCAAACAATTGCAATAAAATGAGAACAGATTGTCTTAGGTACATGTTTTTTAGTTATGCAGAAAATACTTCTGTCTTCAATTTTTTGCATCACAACTTGTTTGATAAACGGATAGATATTTCAGATTTACGTGCACCTGACGTGGAAATTCCCGATACTTTGTATTTATTGAGTTATTAAGCGTCTACTTACTACAATTTTTAAGTTATTAAGCGTTAAATTGTTCAAGTGTTATAATTAAATATTTGTAACCAGGAGAGTGAAAAGAATTGGGGTAGAAGGAAAGTAATAAAGAAAATATTGACATACGTATCATTACTATTATTATTATTATTATTATTATTATTATTATTATTATTATTATTATTATTACTGTACATTATTCACAGTATCTACTGGTCGGTATGTCAACCACACACAGGAATGATGACCAGATGTGTGTTTGCTTTACTGAAGTTCAGATGGCTTGACAATACGCACATGATTCAAAATCACAGACTTTTGCATATTGTAACATTCCTGGCATCTAATGAAGACACTTCAGTGCCCGAAGTGTCATTTTCGGGATCACTCCTGTAGCTGATATTATTATAGGCACAGTTGTCACTTTACTGAAAGTTACACTGAATTCGACTTCATGGGCGTATACTTCTGGAATTTCTCTTTGATATTTTCCCGACATGTTGTGGGTATTGGTATTTATATATCGATAAGAAAACCTGCTGATGTTTCTATCAATGTACGTTATGTCGGGTCTATTGCCGCCGACATGTCTGTCAGTGATAATGGAGCTTCCCAATAGATGTGCTCACTACTTTCAAGCACATTCTGAGGCACCATATTTATAATACGGCACGAAATGGCGAGTAAGCCCGTTCTCATTGTCAATAAATTGGTGGACCTTCTTCCCATTCATCATGCCTCATTTGTATTCCAACTTGTGCGTGCTGCTTACATCCACTTGTCACGTGTTGAATTAGTTTCGCTTGCAGCCTCACATCTTCTACATGACATCTTCTACATCGGACCACTTGGTCCTGCGACAGCTATTCATGAAGGCGTCTGTCTCCGAAAGAGATACCCGTGCTAGAGCCATGCGTGCACGTCCGAGGACCAGAGATGTCGACTTCTGGGTTACTCAGCTCGTGAGGTACCTTCCATGCAGTGCCTTCGCTTTCCATAAGGTTATCTTCTCTTCCGTTTGATGTTGAAAGGGCGGATCAAAGCTTTTCAAGTTCAGAGACTATAGTTATTATCAACTGCGCTTACTGCTTGCTGAACTCTCCCACAATTCAAGAAGTATCTTCTGAGTGAAGCAATTTGAGAGCTGTGTAGATTTATGAGATCTACAATACTCGCCTTCCTTGCGACCTTGGAAGGGAAAAACGCTCAGTACTTGAATGTGGATGATGTTCGGTTGTGAGTCATAGCGGTTCGAATTGTTCTCTAGATTGCTGAGGTCGGTATGCTCCATTAATAACCCAAAGAGTATGTCAGCACTGGAATAACAAATGAATTGATGGCCTGCACAAGGTTTCTAGCAGAGAGTTGAGTTTTTAAGAGTCCATGCATTCTTACAACACCTCAGTGTTAGTATGTCTTAGTAACAGATGTTGTGTTGATCGGCAGTGATGCTGGAAAACACAAGTATTTGTAAGTTTCATGGGTTCCAGAAGTAATCTTGCGTTCATTACAGTTCCAAATTTATAACTTGCATATGACCCGAATGATATTCATCTCCTGCACTTATCCAAACGAATTTCATCTTATTCGTCAGTGACTTCTCCGTCACCGTTTTATTACCCGCATAACTCTCAGTTGATAGAGCTTCAGCTCATCCATGTAAAGAAGATGTTGAGACACGAAGAAGAGTTGAGTTCCCCTTTTTAAGAGCATTCCATAATTAGGATGAATTAAGACAGGGATTCAAGGCTAAGCAGAACAATAAAGGCTGAAGAGCACCTGAGAAATCCCTCGGCGGATGTGTATAGTATCTGCGTGGACGGATTGTTTTCCATTAGAGAGATACAGTTTTGTGTTCCATCCACTCATCGCGGTTTTCAGGAAGTTTTGGATAAACGGGTGGACCTTGTATACATCCAAACATAGAAGGAGCCAAGAATAGGGCACGGTGTCGAATGCTTTTGCGCAATCTATAATATTATTATAATTATAATTATTATTATTATTATTATTATTATTATTATTATTATTATTACTATTATTATTATTATTATTATTATTATTATACCATATTTAAATTTAAAACATTAGACTCAATTATTACAAGAAGAATTTTCAGAAATAGCTCAAAATGGGGTTTATTTGTAAATTTTCAGAATTATATGATATGTTAAATTGGTAAAATTTGTCCGATTTCAACAAAACCAACTGGATTTTGGTGAAAAAACTGTAGAGCAGATTTTTTCATTTAACTTTCTGGGCTCCCAAATATACCGCGAAGAACTCGATATTGATAGAACAATAGAAGGATTCAAGCTAATATGTGGAACTATAAAAGGAGTTTAAGAAACAAAACCAGAAAAACAGGGCAAATTTCATAAAACTGTGGCAGTATCAGCAGGGTTGTAAGGAAGTGAAAAATGGACTATGACTGCAAAAGACAGAGATAGTATGCAGGTTCGCCGTGGTATTCAAAATACGGTTGGTTCCAGAAATAAATGCCTAAGCCACGTACTGTGAATGGATCACGGCAGAAAGCTAAAAATCATAATTGACTTGAGACCTCAAGGGAGACGTACAGGGTGACCAGTCAAAAGATGGTGTCAGCATTAGGAGCCGCAACAGGACTCTGGGCCTATAGCTTGAAGAAGAAGAAGAAGAAGACGAAGAAGAAGACCAACTAGTTAGGAGAGCTAGCTAAAATATTCCTTTCTAGGAAAAACCGTTTTAATTTGGTTGCAAAAAACACTACAAAATATTTTAGAAAACTACCCTTCTGTACAGGCAAAAAACCTAATTCAGAAGTCTCATGCCGTGTCTTGGAATAAGACCGGACGTGTACGACTAGGTCACAAAAAGGATACGACTAAAAGCTAAACGGATGTGCTAAATGTGGCTACTTGGAATGTGGAAAGATTAGGATTAAATGAGAACGAACTAAAATTAATCTTCAAAGAATATAAAATCAATGTAGCTGTGATCATTGAAGCTAAAAAAGCTCATTGGTGTGGCACAAATAAAAAGAGGATGTTACGTAGAAGCTACATTGACAGACAGAAAATGAAGCAGTGGAACAATAGGTTAATTAATACCAAATAATCGAAAAGATACCATAAAGCAAAATGGGAAAAATCTTAGAGAAATCATAGCTTTTAATTAATAGACAGTAACTCTTACATTAAAAACAAAAATATACAATAATTCACTTAATTTGAACTAGGTTCATAGATTTATTACATATATTTCAAGAAATGCTACACAGAACAAAGTTTATTTGAAAATATTTGGAACCATTAAAAAAGTGTTAAATTTTCATGTTAAGTACCTCTATAAATCAAAAGGTCCATTTTTAACTCCTAGCGCCGTGAGTTTGTTTAGATCGATAAAAAATGTAATTTTTCGAGAAAATCGTCTGAACCGATAAGGCACTAGCGTTGACCACAGATGTCCTGACGGACGGACTGACTAATTTGATTTTTATGTATTTTTTTGTCGAAGAACACTAAAAACATGTGACGTGTGACGTAAAAAGTACACTATGTGCGTGTTTTGAGATCCAGAATCTCTTTGGGGTATCAACAGCATTTCCTTTTTCGGAACTAATCACGATTTCCTCAGCTTCGAGCTTCTTCTGCTTCGAGTTCTGCTTTATACGGGGATGAAGTTAAGATGGCAGTTTTCCCCCTCCTTTTGTAATTTTAGCTTTTTCTTATACATTCCGTTTCTTTAGGAAGAGGCACTCTTATTTTTGGTGAAACCTTAAATGTCTGGGTTTCTGTAGATGTCGGCCTACTAGGTATTGCTCCTCCTGACAACATCATAGAAGCTGTGCACCCAATGTCGCAATACAAGTCGATGTCTAGGGTTGATCAACAAGAAATGAAAGGTGCAAGAGGCGTCACCGTTGGCACTGAAAAGATGGTTTGCTGAGGCTCTGCCGATTGATCGTAGTCTGCTTCTACCATTTTCTGCTGCTGTGAATCTTTACCAAGTGGTTTTTCAATAGATTCTGAAGGCGCAAATATTTTATCAGAGAATTCATGAGCGTTAAAGGGATGGATTTCTTTTATTTTCAAACCCCTTCAATACGAGTTGAACAGCAGATGCTCTTGAAAATGCGCCTCTGAATAATTTTGCAACTTGAAAATTGTAACACAGCGTCCTGGGTGGATGATCAACCATTTTATGACCTCCTGTTCATAAAAATGGTTTAGTGGTGCTATGAAAGACACATTACCACGTATTGTATTACTCCAGCCATGCTTGCAGATCGATCAGTCTTCGTTTTACAGAGCCCCATAGTAAAATTGATAATAAAAATACCTTTGTTTCATAAGTAACTCGATTTGACTCCATGTTTACAGGTGTCAAGTATTTTATATTTATGTTTTAGACTACTAATTGTTTTATGTTTTGTTTTAATAACATGAACAGTACCGATATTCACATACAAACTTTTCAAACAATTTAAAAGATGTGTCAGGAAAATAGTGTTTTATATTTGTTAAATACTTAAAGTATTATAAAAGAATTTTAAATGTGGTCGGTAACGTTCAAAATGGGGATGTCCCACATTGAAACTTCCAACCAATATTGGAACTTTCATAAAACAAACAGTTACATGCACACGCATCCACAACTTCTCGCAAAGTGTTTGACAGCCCTTCTAGTGTAGTAGTACAAAGTTTGGCCACCCTAAGCATCCCCTATCAGTAAGAAACTGAATGTCCCCATTTGACCTGCCGTCGCCATTTTGAACAACGTTCCCCTACATAATACGTTCGAAGCACAAATTATTTAGCTATCCAGATATTTATCTTAATCAGTTATCTCCATTTTATTTGCATACTGATGTTTCTCAGGGCTCTAATTTGGGACCACTTTTATGTGTTACTGTAATCAGTTATTTTGATCATGATGTATTGTTTTTTTTCTCGTACGCTGACAATGCGAAATTATTTCTGCCAATAAAATCTGTGACTGTATGACTGATTCCATACCACAATCTGAAATTATTCCACGAACGCTATGAACTGCATAAGCTTACTTTAAATCGCATAAAATATAAAGTTATGTCATTCTACTGAGGTAAAATAATTTCATATAATAATATTATCTGTGAATCTGGGCCTAGAATGAAGAATATTAGTGTAATTTTCGACCACCAAGTATCTTTTCAATACCACATTGTGGAGTTAATTATTACTGTCAATAAATCTATTGGTTTTTTTTTTGTGAAACTAAGCAGGAGGATTTATTGCGAATCTATGAGTTATTTTCTTTTTTTTGTTAGATCTAAATTAGAACACGCTACTGTAATCTGATTCTCTGAGAGCAATGGTATGCATATGACGTGTCAACAAAGATTCTCGAAATATCTAGAATTCAAAGAATCCGGGATGTATCCACCGAGAGGCATTAACAGCGGATTCATTGCCACGAAGTTTAATCTGTTGGTCTTCTAGCAAAATACTCACTCACGCGCTTCTTTTGCCAAAAAGTGTTTCACGAGATGGCTGTTTATCTACTTATTTATAATATAAAATAATAAAAAATGCCTGTGACGTATGAGATGTATAATAAACGCATCCCGCCTTTTTGCCACACCCAGCTGAATGATGAATACAAGTATCAACAAGTATCAACATTTAAAAACTATACATGTTCTTTCCTTTAAGAATTACAATGATACAGTTTACAATATTATGATATTACGGATTTGATACAAATAATTCGTGCAGTTTAGCATCTCTAGTTTACTTGACATTTCATTGTAATGGGAGATGTACGGCAAATAATTTAAACGCTTATTTAATGTTTGAAGATTTGATACGTAGTTCTAATGACATGAAGGCAATAAATCATAAATTTTGCCATAAAAATGTTTTGTAACCATACTTTGTGATTGTACAATAAAGTGGTTTTCTGTGACAGGTGTTTCGACGATTGCTGCTGCTGTGACGTGTGTGTACGTCCCTACCGAACGGTGTGGCAGGACCTGAGACCCGCTTTGGTTGCTCAGTGCCAGTGGGCTCCAGCCTTCAGTGATTTGTGTGTACCGATTCAAAATACACATTTTCTCATCTCTCTGCGGCAATGTTACAACCTAGACCTACTGTTCAACACCTGTTGCTCAAGACAGTGTTTCTATTAACATATTCTCTCATGTTCGGTGTGAATCGTGTTTGCGCACAGTATAAAGTAACTCAATACCAATAAATCATTGAACATTAGAACTAATTAAGAAGTATGGTGGGTTCTTTATTGTCAGTTCGGTGATAAATCTTTTCACATTGTAAGGACATATACCCGTAAACAGAAAATCCTTCAAGATGTTGCCAACCAACGTAATGTCCTTCATGAAGAAGGTAAGCAAAAAATAATCCTCGTACCTACACTTATTAATAGTTTTGATCAAGAGCATGCCATAGGAATATTGGTTTTCAAACATATTTTTTTAATGCCACAGAATTTAAAAAAATATTTATTTGCATGTACTTACCTTTGCTTACAGATACTGCTCTCCCAATGTAACAAGTTAACTGTTTTGTAACCTACTTTAAAGATTTATTTTTTTATCTTATTTTCTTAAATATGTTACTCTAATTAGGAAAATAAGATGATCAAAAAATTACCTTGTTGAAATAACTAAGCCTCATACTGCGTTTATTCATTATGAATTGCGCGTCCTCCTGCCAGTTAAGAACACAATGAGTCATGTTTCCTCTCGTTTTAATTGGTTTGGTTGCAATGCTCTTCCTCTTAGGAAGGAACGGATACAGAATGCATCAAAGTCTAATAACATCAGTTTGTATCCGGTGTGATACTTTTAACTGTCTTGCTTAATACACACGTACGTAATAGAGGGAAAGTATTTGTAACGCTCCAGCAGAAAGTGTCGATTTTGCGACAAAACTCGTATTGTTGGTCCTTAATATCGAACTAGTAGTGTAAAAAAACACATATCTTCACACATATGTATTAGTTGTAACGGTTACACTGCACAAGTGTTACCCACTTGCAAAATTTTCTTGCCACGTTGAGATTCGCTCTTGGCTTTTTTACATCTCATTAAACAAGTCAAAACATTTTTAGATCAAATGGAAGGGGGTCATGGTTTTCCCCCGATTTTCCTTCATACTTTCCTCCCATTAGTTCTGAGTGTTCCGTTATAATATACTACTACATAAACGTGCAAAAATGTTCTGGACCAGCAAAAATGATGTTCCGTGCCGAGACTCGAAGTCAGGTTCTTCGAGTTTAGGTTCTCGACGTCACCCATACGACTACGCTTCAGGAGCGAACTAGGCCCAACGCTTTAAAACTGTCTCAAACCCAACATTTTCATCATGTAAGTTTTTGTAATTTTCTAAAATACTACGAGTTTGACGAAAATGGGTATAGCACTAATTTTTACATAGCACCGGATTTTTCCGTGCATTGGATTAGCACCAAATTTTTACATCATATTCTTTACATCATATTGTTTGTTATATACTAACGAAGATACAAATTAGGTCCTTTTTTATAAAAATATTTTTATCTAAAAATTGCAAAGGATACCCAAGAATACGATGGAGAAAAGTGTCCATAAACCAAATGGCAAATTAATACCTACGCTTAAACTCTAACTTAAAGTAAAATTTTTGAAAGATTTCTAAGCCCCGTCCCACCCCTACACAACCCAAAACGTGGTTTTTATTTTAATTTTTTTCACAGGCTTAGGTCAAGAAAGGCATAGGACGAATCGCTTCCAAATTATTCACGATTATAAGGTGGGATTCAATAACCTATTTTTGCCTGCCATAATATGCAAACTTCTAAGTTTTCTTCTGAAATCTATTCCATGTAGGAATGGGGTATAAATATATATATATATATATATATATATATATATATATATATATATATATATATATATATATGTTTCGTTTGGTGATATATATTTTACTGGGGGTGGAAATGTTGTTATTTCACAGTTATTGATTGGGTTTGTATTGTTATTGTTTGAAGGTGTATTTAGAGCAAATATTTCTTGGAAATGTTCAGCCCAGCCAGTATTTCACATTTTTCTTTTGTTGTTGAGCTGTTTTATCTAATTTATTTAAGTCTGTTTTAGTTGTTGGTTCTTTCAATATTTTTTTGCAACATGCCATAAATTGATGTCTTTAGGTAGCATCGTAGGATTTCACGGCGGGAGTCAATAGAACATAAATTTTCCGGGCTGTAGGCCGTGGTCCAGTTGGCATTGAACGACTGTCTTTAGAATTTATTTTTTATATTGTTGGATTCTGTGTTTGTCTAATGCTGTTTTTATTCGGTGTATTAGTTTATTTAGCATTTTCTTTAAGTCTGGGCTTCTTTATTGTTGCCATTGCCGACGTATTTTGTGTTTCATTTGAATTAATTTTGAATGCTAATAGGTATGGTTTTGCGGTGTGGATTTTGATTTATGATTATGTTTAGCATTTTTTCTTTTGATATTTTTTGTATAATTTTAGTGAAAGTATCTTTGGCAAAATCAACCTCTTGAATTGCTCTGTGGGAAGAGCATTGTTGACATTTGTTTGGAATTTTATCCAATCTATGTTTTTTGTGTCTATACCAAAGAAAAATTCTGTTTTAATATAGTTCATATCTGAAGTGAGTATTACAGGACAGTGGACAGAGTCTAATTCAGGTAAAGAATGAGCATAGAGGGTATGTGGTAAATATTTAATTATGGTAATGTCAAGGATATCTGGTTGAGCTTTACGGTTTTTGGGGAAGTGAGTAGGAATTGTTGGTGCTATGATTTTGAAGTATAAAGTTGTTGACGCTTTTAATAACTTTCTCCCGTTTAGGATATTCACTTTGCAGCCCCAATTGATATGTTTGCTGTTTAGATCTCCCATTAAAATGGTCGATTCTGTAATAGACAATATTAGATTTAATTCCTTTATATTGGTTCGTTTTTAGGGGCTTTATATGCTGTTATGATTTTTAAGTACCCATTTTAAAAGTTATTTTCACTGCAAGTTCAAGATCGATTTTGGAATAGAAATTAATGAGTGGTGCAGAGTCTTTTTGATTAGTATAGCTACCCCCTGATGCATGTTGACATATTCTGTCTTCCCTATAACAGTCATATCCAGGAATTTTAAAATTTTGTTCTGGAGCACAGTGAGTTTCTGTTAAGCGTGAAAATGTTGAGTCATTTTTCAGGAATTAAATAAGTGTCCTTTTTTATTTTGTAAGCCATTGGCATTCCAGTTAAGGAGTGTAATTGATTTTAAGTCGGGCTGCTTATCCATTTCTTATTATATTTGATTTGCTACAATGTTTTGAATTTGTGGATTTTTTTTGCTGTTACGTAGTTAATTATTGTTGGTTACATCTCTATTAGAATTTTTGTTATGTTTGACTGGATGGTTTTTTGTGTACCTATTTGTACATATGTGTGTGTGTGAGTTTTGATTGTTGTTAAATGACACTTGAGAAAGTAATGGATTTTGATTTATGTTTTTTTGTTGTGAGAATGTTTGAGAGTGAGTTTCATTTTCATATATGTTATGTGATTGTAGGGTTTGGAATTGGGCATTGAATTGGTTTGATTGTTGAATTCTCTTTTTTTCTGGAAAATACTTACATTGGTTAGAAGTAGCTATATGATTTTCTTTACATAGAAAACAAATTGGGGGTGGGTGGTTTGTAGATTGCAATAATTCACAGTCTTTTGTCCAATGATGTTCTGCACAGTAGTTACATTTTGGAGCCATTGTGCTATAATTTTTTGTGTGTCCATAAATAAAGCATTTTTTACATTGGGGTTGGCCTTGTAGTTTCCTTCTTATTTCTACTTTAACTATGCAAGGAAGTAATTTGTCTAGTTTAAATATTTCTTTTCCTTCAATTGACTTTGTTAATTCTAATGCAACTACTTTAAAGGGTAATCGCTCGCTGTTAGTCTAGTTAATGTTTTATTGGATAATGTACACTTTCTAATTCATAATAAATCTCTCCTCAGTGAATATTAAGAGTATATTTTTATTACAACTGATAGTTTTCTTTCTGATTGTACACAGTATGTATAGCAAGGGACATTTTCTCTTCACAATATTTTCTGATTTTTCGCTAGTAACGTTTTTCAGTAATATTTTTACCGAATCCCCTGTGATTTTAAGGGTAAACCGATTTCCTATTAATTTTGTTAGATCTTTCGTTAGAAGTGTCATGTTTCCTGCGTTTCTAATGCATATTGGACGTATTTTTATATTTTCTGGTTGTTGTTCTTTGTTATGTACATTTTCATCTGATTCTTCTACTGTTTCTGAAATTGAATACCTATTTATGGAAGTAGAGCCTTTAATTATACAATTGTTTAGCATTTTGCGCTTTGCGATACTATAATCACTTACTTTTGTGGGTCCGCTTTTTTTGGTAAGATGATGCTGTGCAATTGTTGATTGATTAAGTTCACTGATGTTTTCTGGTGATCTATCTTCTGCAGATTGCAGGTTTCCGACTGACTGTTCCACGTGTATTTGGGGAACATGAGCTGCTTTCTCCGTGCTGTTTGTTGGGTCGGTCCGTAAATGATGAAGCTGTTGTTGTAGTATTTGGTTTTGTTAAAATTTGTTAAGATGTTTTTGAACCATATGATTTTGATGTAGGAGATGTTGGTATTGTTGCTGTAGATCTTTCGTGTGTTAATTGCGAGTTAACTTGGGTCGGGCATAAGTCAACATTTCTTTCATTATTCAGAAGTTCAATGGATCTGCTGATGTCCCCTTACGAGGACATCGTCTGATAACATTTTGAACACTTAATCGTATTATTTGATTGAGTTATTCACTCTAGTACTTACTGTTTTTATCTGTTGCGATCTCACTATCGGTTCCGCAATACGCGCATCGTTCTGTGAGACCGTTTTATAATATTGTCTCAAATGATAGGTATTCAAGCAATAGCATTTTTTATAAAATGGTCTCAAATGTCAACAAAACTATAATCAGTGATGAATGTCATATTGATATCTTTGCTGACTCCATAGTGACATTGTGCAATGCAACAGTGAACTTCACGTACAACAATTTTTTCCATTTATTATAACCTGTCGCAATTAGTTTTAATTTTAATTGAGTTTATTTCATTTTTTCTTGCGTTTGTTGTAACTACTTTGTATTACTTTGTTAAATGTAAGCCTCCTATCATTGGGTGTATTCTTCTGTCTTTGTAGAATATAAATAATATATATAGATATCTTCTTCTTTGGTCCTATCTTCCATATACGGAAGTTAGGTGACCCATAACGGGTTTTCTTGGGATAATTTATTCAGGGTTGTTTCCCGTTACCTTCCCTGATATGATGATAGCGGGTGAAAGGACAAACACAATACAACCATACCCGAGGCGTGACTCAAACCCACGATCCTTCGGTCTGAGATCGCTACGGCATTACTGCCTTAGCGATCTCGGCCACCGGACTTATCGGCCACCGGACTTACCACATGTTAGTAATTTACTATACATAGTAACAGGATTTATTCACTTTTTCGTTAATACTTTCGTTCTAAAATACGATTATCTACCTTTCTCTTCTTATGAAGTACCTTCATAAGGGAGGAAAAGTAATAATAAAATGGTATCTTCGGAGCCGTAGATTATGAACAAGAATATTATTCTTTCTCGTATACGTATGTATATACGGAGTGATATAAGTTGTATAGAGAAAATTATGTAATGTTGCGTAAAATCTATTTTGAGATTTCAACATGTTTTGGGGTCCCCTGTCCTGAGGGGAGTCCTGATACCGAAAAGTGTTTTTTCAAAGCGTCCATCTGTCCGTCCGTCCGCCTGTGAATACTAGTGCCTAAATCATACATAGGATATTTTCCAAATTGAAGAAATTTTTGTCTATCTGGCTCGAGTTCTCGGCTCCAATTTTTTTCTTTAAACTTTTAGTGGGGTTAGTCTTAAATGTACTCTATGAGATAACTTAAACGCCGTATTATTCTATTCTTTTATTTTTTAAAAATTATAACAATTATCTTTTGTGACTTGTCTCTAACGTCGTTAATATTTACTTTAGCGGCAATTTGTTCACAATAATGTATTATGAGTACACGTGCATAAATAATGTCAGACGTTCCTCGAAAACACTACATTTTTCTGCGTAAATGAGCTAAAAATTCCGTATTTTCAGAAACGCTCAAACGCCATTTTCACAAATATGGTTTTACATTTTTCTTCAACATTTTCCAACGAACAATCTCATATCTCTCTGTAATATGCCATAACGTTCATTTTGCTGTATTCTCTTGTTTTTTTCAAAATTTACACAAATGTAATTTTTTTAAATATCTCGCACGCCTTTAATATGCATATTTCCAGATATTTGTAAACACTATTTGTGACTGGAAGTGCTTTAAACGACTTCCAATGATTTGTTTTCGAAAACTCAATAGTTTTCTGTGAAAAGAGGTTTAAATTTCCCATTCACAGTAACGCTTAAACACCATTTTCTTAGAAACGGCTTCAAATTTTTCCACTTAATATTCATTTAGTTACTCGTCTCTAATATTCGTAAAGTATTAATTCAGTTCCATTCAACTTCGGGAAAACCAAAAAATTGAAACAAATTGAAAAAAACATTTCTGGTGGCCATAGAAGACAGCTAGCAGGAGGATGGGGCAAGGCAAAATAGCTAGCTCAGACCGAAGAATATAGAAAACTAATACGAGAAAGTCTGTGCCATTCCGTAGAACAACTAGTTTTCTGAATTGAATGTATTCATCAAAAACAGAACTTCAAATAATGTCCCGTTAAATTTTTCAAAAATATGAGTATTTTTGGGTAATTTTGTGGCATTCTTACGCAATTTTATTTTTGTAAACAATTTTTTTAAAACGACAATTTTTTAAATAAATTAAAACCTTAGGTGATGTATAGGACGCTTAAGGGAATGGTACAAAATCTCACGTTCTTTGAAATGCCTGATTTTTCTAAAATTGAAAAAAAATTAAGAAATTTTCGACGTCTTCCTACAACTACAAGAGTGAAAGTACAATTTGTTTCCGTAATGAAATATGTTCATCAAAAACTGATCTTAAAATAAGGTCCCGTTGAATATTTCGAGAATATGGGTATTTTTTGTGAAATTTGGCGGGAACATAATTTGAGTTGTGGTTGGAAGCTATTGCTATTCTTATGAAAGAAAGTAGTTTAAAGGAAGGTAATGATTTTAAATTAACATTATTTGTCATATCTCGTATCAAGTCTCGTCGCAGTCAGTTGTCAAGGGGACCGCCAGGTAGCATCTCTATGCACGCCCCTCTTCCACCAGGCGCTCGTTCGTCACTAACCAGTGGCTAGAATGGGAAAGGACTTAGAATGGGGATACGGTTTAGGACGCTTCATTGGTGTTGGGCTAGCTCCTATGAAGCAGGCAAACTCGTTTTGTTGGAACAAATTTTACAGGACCTTCTCCGGAAATCGGACGCAGATCTCTTGAGTGAAAGGCTAACGACTTCGCTCTGGGCCACGATAATGAATATAACAATATTATGTGTAATTATTGTGTTTTCTATCCATTTTCATTTTCTTGCTAGCAGTATTAAGATACTAATTTGCAAAATGTGTGTCCCATACGCATTAGCGGTCATTGTTTCTTGTTCAACACATTGTTGTGAACCCGCACTGATAACAGAAGGTGATAATGATAACCTCCGTTCGTCCGCGCTAATATGAACTAATAATTTTCTTTACGGCTGAAACTGGGAGAGGTGGCTCAGTGCATCACTGATGTCACTGCAGTGCCTCTGACCGGTAGGTCCTAGGTTCGAGTCTCGAGAGTTGCAAGGTCTTCGACACCAGCTTGTCAGCTAGTTCGAATTCCGTTGCTGTCTGGAGGAGAAATCTAGTGGCTGGCTACTGTGATCGGCAGTTTTCCTAGGTTTCTCCGAAGAAACCAGGTGAATGCTGGAGCTGGACCCTAACAAACGGGCCACGGACCGCGCGCGACCTATCCTTCCTCTACCTTGTCCTATCCTCACACACACTAACATGCTTTTTACTACCACACATGCCGACAGACCGGTCGGGAGCTTAGAGCTTCTTCCGGCTGGGGCGGTGTACTTGTGGGAGATACCCGGTTGTGGAAACCCCGCTAGCCGACGGAAGGTTGGCGCTAGATCTTCGGAAGCCAGCGGGGGAAGGTCTCGGCCACTTACCGAGGAGAAAACATGCCCAATACTTACGGGATTAATGACGTCAGTAGTTGATGCGCCTGGAATCCCTAACAACAAACCATTTACGGCTAAAATACGCATCGCGCATCGTTGCTACATTTATGTAGAACGATTACACTGAAATCAAGGTCAGAAGGGTTTTTTCGTTCAAACGTTTGAAATTAAAAAATATGTGTATTTTTTACGCTTCACGTTTGTTTAAGAATTTTTCTAATGGTAGTTGAGGTGCAAGATAGACATTGTCATATAATATTACATAGCCATTAACGATGTAGTAGCTGGCTTGATGGCTCAGAGCGAAATCGCTCGCCTTTCGCTCGCCTTTCACTAAGGAAGTCCGTGTTCGATTCCCGGATGATCATGTGAAATTTGTTCCAACAAAACCATCTGCTTCACACGGGGTAGTCCAACCCTAGTGAAGTGTCCTAAACCGTACTCTAATTCTGATCGCTGAGTAGTGAAGCAGAAACGCATAGTAGGAGGTGCGTACGCGGGAATGCTACCTGGCGGTTCTCTTGACTACTGACTGCGACGAGGAGTGACTCGTCGGTAATGGAGGATTACTTCCTAAGCGCACTGATGAACGGAGGATCTTGGAAGCAGGAATAGGGACTTGGAGACGCGCTGCGTCAATTCAGGCGCAACAAATTTTAAAAAAATACGTGCCGTGTATATTGTAGCACTAATTCGTTAAATCGGTTCATACAGATGAACATCCAGACAACAATTGATTTGATGTGAGATAGGTTTTAGTAAGTATACTTGATTTGGAAAAAAGTTTTTAAAAGCTGAAAAATCGAAAATCACACACAGATACTTACTGTGAATTTATCTGTATTGATTTCATTTGTGAGTAGATGAGCAACAAATGATTTCCAATAAGTACTTCGAAAACTCAATTGTTTTCAGTAAAAAAGAGTTTTAAATTTCGCATTTTCAGAAAAGCTGATACATTTTCTCAAAATGGGTTCCAAATTTTTTATCGAAAATTAGCATATAGGTCCAGGTTTTACTCTTCTAAATCATTCTTAAAGTCGTGAATCAGTTCTACCATTAGGGACACGAAAAATTGAGAAAATGATAACAAAAATGTCCTTTGGGCGTCAATAGATGGCAACTGGGAAGAGCATAAGGCAAAATCGAAAAGTTTTTTTTTTAAATAAAGAGATTAGAAAACAAACCATTATGAGAGAGTCGGTGACATTCTATAGCACCAATAGTTTTAATATTCAAATTACAATGTGCTGTTGTAGCACCATTATTTCTTAATTTAACTGAATGCCTCGCCTTATCTACGTCTTTCATTTTCCCCTTCTATAAAAATGAGAGTAATGTAATAATAAACTAGCAAAAATTATTTTCCTCACAGGGACTGGAACTCTCGCCCTCCGAGTTATCTCGCTGTCAGCCATACCATTACGTTACAGAACCGTGGCAAGACTTCAAGGCCGGCCGATGCTTAAAAATGTAATGGTTTGAATCCAATATTTCAAACATGCAATTTTCTAAAATATGAAGAGTTCGCCGAAAGTGGCACTAGCGCCATATTTTTTTATCTTTCGTTGTTACATACGAAATAAAAGTTAATTAAAAAGAACTTGATTCGGTTTTTGAGAAACTAATATAAAAATTGAATTAAATTCAGACACAAAATAGGGAAAATCTAGTAGTTTAAAAAAGTACATGATATTTTTTTTAAATAGCAGATTTTTTCAACAGACAAAAGGCAAAAATCTCTATCTTCAATTTTGTAGTTTCGAATTGGTTTTTTTTTTTTTGAAAATAAGGAGAGTTCGCCCAAAATGGCACAAGCACATAATTTTTATCGTCCCTCATGCCAGGAGAAAATTTACTCAACAAATATGAAGCAGTTTTATAGAATTCTTTTTTGAAATTACGTACATTTCAGACAGAAATTGCCCAAAATTCACTGTTTTTTCAAAAAATTGTACATGATTTTTTTAAATAGCTCATTTTTTACAACAGAATTCGTCTAAGGCAAAATCCACTAACTTAGATTTTGTTGTTTTGTAATGTTAACTTTTCCAGTTTTCGAAAAAATAGTTTTCTCCGAAAATGCGACCAACTTCATATGTTTACCTTAATACATATGAGGAGAAAATTTACAGAAAAAATTAGATCGCTTTTTGCCAAGAAATGTTTAAAAATATATAATTGTCTATACTTGACGCAAAAATTACACGAAAACTACTCATATTTTCAAAAAATTGAACATGGACATATTTGAAGATATGTTCTTAGGTAACAGATTTCATTACAGAAAAAAATCTTTTTTAATATTGTAGTTGTATAAAGACGCTAAAAAATTTCACTTTTGCTATTTTCGATATATTAGGAATTTCAAGGAACATGAGTCTCGCACCATTCTCTTAACCGTCCGTCTTTTACGCTATCCGAGGACAAAGTTTAATAAAAAAGTGGTGACATTATTGAGAAAAGTTTAGAAATAGAAAATCGGCTGAACGGTTTAGATGCTAGCTATGACTACGGACGGACAGACAGTCTGACAGAGAGAAAGACAGACAGACAGAAAGAATGATAGATAGATAGATAGATAGATAGATAGATAGATAGATAGATAGATAGAGTGAAATCCGCGGAGTGGGAGTCACTAAGAAGCGACAGTAGAGGGTCTCTTTGTCATTGACATGGTAGCTAGGGGAAAGCTCGTAGTGCTGAACAACGGAGTAGCAACTTACGAGAGATACAACTCGAGATCAGTCATAGACCTGACCCTGCCATCAAGGAAAACTGCGGGACAAATAAACAACTGGACGGTTCTGGTAGACGTCACTCTCAGTGATCATAAATACATAGAGTTCTGCATACAAAATAAAACGCAGGGAATTAAAGCACGGGAAAAGATGCTGAAACCCTCATGAAACGTGAACAAATTAGTCCAGAAGCCTCCAGAAAAGTTCTTGAAGGTACAAGCGACCCTGAACGAATTGAATTGGACAGAAAGCCCAGGAAACAAACTACTGGGTCTAACGATTAATACAGTCAAGGAGGTCTGAAACCGATCTATGCCAAAGAGGTTGAAAACCAACCCCAGTCGGAAACCTATGTACTGGTGGACGGACGAAATCTCAGAACTGAGAGAAATATGTCAAAAAACGAGACGTCAATACATGCGCTCCAAAGGATCGCAGACACTAAGTGAGGCTCTTAGACAATGCAGAAAGGACCTAAAACACGATATCAACAGTACTAAAAACCACTGCTGGACGGAGCTATAAAAGGAAATAGACAACGGCCCTTGGGGCAAACCGTACCAAATTGTCACAACAAAACTAAATTGCAGGCGGAAATCTCGGGGATTGGATGACCCTGCATGGGTAATCCAAATCATAAAGAAATTGTTTCCATTGCATCAGAAACCTTCGATAGAATAATGCCATCCCTGTAAAATTACAGAAGACCAAATGTTTACCCCCAGAAGAACTAAAGAAAGTATGCAGTACCCCTAAAAACAAAAAGACACAGGACTCGGCGGGATACACAACGAAATTTTGAAGACAGTGGCAAAGGTCAACCCCAACTTCTGAAAGCATATAATAGATGCTTGAGGAAAAACGTTTTTCCGAGAAAGACTACAGACATGCCTAGAGGAAACAAACGGTCTGTCGGAAAGGCAATATGGCTTTCGAAAAGGTGGATCGACTGTCGACGTCATAAAAACATTCGTAGAAAAGGCCAGAGAAGCCAAAGAGGGAGCAAAAAATAATTATCTGCCCTCGTAACGCTTGATACCTTTATCTCGGACAAATGAGAGGAGATTATCAAGGCTCTGATAGAGAAGAACACCCCAGAGTACCTCACCAGTATGATAAGGAGCTACCTAAGCGACCGAAAGACAATTTAAGAAAGCGAAGGAGAACCTATTGAAATCGAGATGAGCTGAGGTGTCTCACAATATTCTGAACTTGGTCCTGTCTTATGGAATATTATGTACGACAGTCTACTGAGCATAAAACTCCCGCAAAATGTCTCAATAGTAGGCTCCGCAGACGATAAACTAATAGTGGCAACGGCGGAAACGTCGGCCCTACTAGAGGTCATCGTGAACGACACCGTGAGAAGAGTGATGACATGGTTGACGTCCAAAGTGGCAGCCCATAAAACGGAAGCATTACTCATCACGGCCAGACGATCCTACCGCAACCCAACATTCCTAATAGGCAAGGAAAAAATACAATGTCGCCAGAGCCTTCGCTACCTAGGAATGGAAATTGACAGGAAGCTAAGGTTTGGACCACACGTTACCGAGACGACGAAAAAAGCCCTAGGAATAGCAGCATCGCTTTCAAGATTGATGCCGAACACCAGGAGCCCCAGTGACAGGACGAGCGACTTTTTATGAGTGTGATGCACTCGAAAATGCTCTATGCAGTCCCGATCTGGGCAGAATTTCTTCAAAACAATAATTTGAGAAAGGAAAATGCAGTCTGTCCAGAGGGGTTATGCTCTACGCATAACATCGACGTGTAGAACAGTATCCGGAAATGCTGTTCTTCTGGCGAACGTCCCTCCTATAGACCTGCTTTCTCTAGAAAGGAAAGAAGTTTACGACTACTCCCTTGAGCAAGAAGGCAACGGACGGCGAATGCACCAAGATACGGATGGCGGAATTAAAAAGCCAAAGATAACGTGATGCACCGCTGGCAGAAACGCTGGGACAGAGAAGAGACCGGCAGATGGACTCATAGGCTCATTCCGAATATATCCAAATGAATAAGCCGCAAACGCGGGTCCGTGACATACCACTTAACTCAGGCATGAGTGTTTTAAGGCATGCCTTAAACGATTCAGAAAGACAGAAGGCGCGGTATGCTTCTACTGCAAGCCATGAAGTGGACGACGCCGAACATACGCTGTTCCATTGCCCGAGATGGGACAAGCTAATGCATCGCAGCTAAGGAGGTTGGGTGAATATGTCTCACCAGAAAACAGTTACACTAAATAAGGAGAACAACACAGGGTAACAAGGAGACGTGGACAGCAATAGAGATATATGACCGCCATTCTCAAGAAGAAGGAAGAAGACAAAAAAAACATAGCTGAACCTGAATAGCACCTCGAAGTAATACAGCTGGCACCATCCTAAAGTAATGCATAATTGCGGTTCCAGGGTGGATAACGCCAGGAACATAAAAGGTTTGTGGTTTTAGTGGGTAAAAATCTCACACTGTTGAGGAGTGCGGGCTCCTATTCGTCTTGTTGAAGATTTCCACAGTTCCCCTTGTAAAAAACGATAGATAGATAGATAGAGGTTTTGCCTACAATTGATATTTCGATGTCAAGAACACACAAAACATCAATTCTGACTCACCACGTATTAGAGGAAGTAATTTACAATGTACGAGTATTACAACAGGACTATCCACTTTTTCGTTACCAGGACCCGACAATAAGAGTTTTTCTGCAAAAAATGTCCCGTTTTTCGGCACATGATTACATAATATTTTCTTCTAACAAAGAACCTTCGTAAGTTATTCGTCTGGTATGGATGAATTTCCGGATATAAAATCTTGGGCACCCACCTTAATACACCCGTGAACTCATTTTCAATGCTTCTTTGCGCAGAGGCATATTTCCAGATATTTTCAAAACAGCAAACATTAAACTTCAAAAACCGATTGATGACATGTTATCACCTTTTCAGACAATGTAATATGCTGTACTGCTCACCAGTATTGTTACGATATACGTTTACGTATACTGATATCAAATCAGTTATTTATAATTTTGACGATATTTCAGATTAAAAGTTGGACATGTTTTCTTTTGTTTGGAAAATTTGGATATGTTTCTGTTTGTCCGAAGCACCTGCAGACTGATTTCTTTTGAATTAAATAGGCCTACTATTATTACCATCACATTTGATTGAGATAAATTATTTTACTGCAGCGTACGCAAATATTTTGTTTTTCCAAACACATAAAAGTACTACAAAAATTTCTAAATCTAGTGTAACCATTTTTTGCCCTCTAAAGAAATTATAAACAACTAAAAAGAAATTAAAATCTATATGTGCCAGCCATGATTATCATCTGAACACTCACAATTATCTTTCAATTCTTGTCTATCCATTCCAGTTTAATTTTCAGCTATTGGTCCATCAAAAACAAAGGAATACCATTCTCGGTCAGGAGTATCTGAAGAAGTCTCTCCATTTATCTCCTAAACGTTCACTCAATAGACATGCTATATTATATATCTTTGCCATTCCTTTCATGTGGTACCTGCTAAGGCTAAATTGTACCATATTTACTAAAGAAAAACCACGTTTCCAAAGGGCCAAAGCAGGAACTTCATAATTCTTTTGCATAGGTAGAGCCAAAGACCGTTTTGCCGCATTGCGGAAAAACTGCACTACGAACAATTATATTTCAATAGAAGTGCACCATCACATAGACAAAAACAAAAAGTGCATTTATCTCTTATTTGTGACAATACAGAAATAAAAACAGTAAGTACTAGAGTGAATAACTCAATCAAATAATACGATTAAGTGTTCAAAATGTTATCAGACGATGTCCCCGTAAGGGGACATCAGCAGATCCATTGAACTTCTGAATAATATAATAATAAACTTCTGAATAATGCCTCGCTTCATTCGACGATTCAAATTATTTGTATCAATTAATTCTGAATACATAATTTAGGGCTTCAACCACGTCTCGGTAATAAGAATACAATCCAAGTACCCAAAATCACTGGTAAAGAGAGAGTTAAGCTTATTCATAACACTGGGCGTATTCTGATAATAACAGAGAAGAGTAGTTCGAGTATTTACTGTGATGTCATCAGAGCATGTTTCTTCATTATCTTGGAAATACCGTTGACAAATTGAACTTGCCATTTCGATTTCTCCAGATGTAGCATCGCCAATATTTTGTTTCTCCGTTGTTTGGAATGCTCCTGCTGTAGGGGGTGCGATTGTGAGTAGCACTGCAGCTAGCTAGATTCGGGAACTGCACCGGATCTCTGCGACGATGGCAAAACATCCTTAGGAAGGGCGTCACGTCGTCATGACAAGCAAAGACATGTTTCAAAGGCCTTGATTCATTCAAAATTTTCCAATAATGGGTTTTCAATTAGACATTTCACAAGAGGTATGACATTTTCAAATGAGAACTCTCTATATTCAGTTGGAGGTTTACTATTATCACACATGCCAAAAATAACAATACACTATCGATAACCTCTATCACAGATTTCCTGAAATATTTCATTATGACAATTTGAGGCAGTTAATTCTCAACAAATTTCATTATTTCTTCACAATCAACAATGCTATGCATCAATGGGCGATAAAAAAGGACGATTGCTTTAGTTTTGTTACTAGCGGTGAAAATATCGTGATTATTTTTTATTATTTTGCCTGAAATATAACTTTTCTTAAAATACTTTTGTGTTTTCGGAAAAAGGCAAGGAAACTGTGTGTTACTTTATGATGTTTAGAAATAAAGTAAAGCGTACGCTTGTTTTTACCGTGTGTTATATTTCCTTGTGGATCCATATATTGCTTTTCCGTGAAATTTTAATTTTCTCCTTTTAAGAGAAAAGTGTGCGTTAGCATGAAAGCTTTGAGAAATATAAATTATATTTTTCATTTGCGTCAATAGCGTTAAAAACCGCGTCCCATTATTTCTGCAGCAAGTGGTCCGTAAATACGTTTCTCTTAGCTTTAATTCATACTCTGCGCATACGCATATTTGTTGTGTCAGTGTTCATGTTATTAGTAACTGTAATAATTTGTGCATTGTGATCACTGTAACGTAGATAATTTGGTATTATTTCATACCTACGAGTTGTGGTGTGTCCGTAGTTTTGGATTTGTTAATTATGTTTTTTATCTATTTCTTTTTGTGATTTAAGTGTATTTCTTGTAGATTCATTCACTGTAATATAAATTAAAAGAATGAAGTAAATTGAGAAACTACTCTTTTTCTGAGATGTATGCAGAAAACCAATACTGATATATCCACAAAAAATAATGAATTTAAAAGAGCGATTACTAATTTTGTTCAAAGTTATCTCTAGATTTTCTAAGAAACTGAAATAATCTGAAGCTCGCTTTGTTGGAGGTTTGTAGATGCAAAGGAAGATAATTTTGAGCGTAGTAAGATGTACGACTGTTATTTCAAAAACATTTCCAACTGCATTTAAATTGAATTCTGAAAAGAAGAGAGAATCAATATCATTTCTTACGTAAATACACGAACCTTCGTCAGCAGGGCCCTTATTTGATTTCCTCGCTCTACAAGACGATCCTGCAAGGTAAAAACTAGGCATTGGGTGTCTGTTTAGTTCATTATAAGATGACCAATGTCCTGTAAAGCAAAAACATATATTTGACTTAGACTACACTGTAATGCTGTCTCAATAATTTCATTTTTATTTAGAGAAATTTAATATTTTGAAGCATTATTCGAACCTTTTGTATGAACTAACTGGTATATGTTTCTTGAGCATCTGACTGTAGTTTCTATTTATTTATCTCAGTTTTACCTCGAATGCATGGTTGAAGGAAGTATCGTGCCCCAGCAGTGAGGGGTGTAAGGAAGTGGGGTATACTCATCATCATAGGGGGGCAGAATGATATCAACTTAGGTGGTCACTTTACACTTGAACAACATGTTGACAAACTACAACGTGCCGCCCAAAACACGAATATTATAGTCTCGACTCTGCCCTTCTGGTACAATAAACCAACACTGCAAAGAAATGAAACACGCAAACAACCAATTGAAGCTGCATCTGAGAGACACACATATTAAATTATTTGAGCTAAACTTCCTATCAGAAAAACACTTCACCCGGCATGGTCTTCACCTGAACCTTGTCGGAAAACATGCACTCGGTACCGAGCTTGCAAAACATCCTTTCACAACCTCGGCAGTGTCCTTCCCAACACCCATCCCCATCATCATCTCCTAGTTCTCTTCCATCCTCCGGTACCCCTTTGGACCCAATTACCTTATCCCCTGAACCAAATCCTTTACTACCGCTCCCATTATTGATTTACCTACATTTGTCACCCCTCCTTCCTCATCTCCTGTCACTGCTTGGGCTCGATACTTCCTTCGACCTCGCACTCGAGGTAAAAATGAGATACATAAATAGCAACTGCAGTTAAATGCAGCAGAAAAACACTCGTGTAGGTACATTTAAACAATTCAAATAATGCATCATAATGTGCAATCTCTTTCAAATAAAATTGAATTTATCGAGGCAGCATTACAGTGTGATCTAGGTCAAATAGATGTTTTTTGATACACCGAACATTGGTTGTCTCATAATGGTCTGCAGGATCGTATTGTAGAGCGAGGGACTCAAATAAGGGCCTGCTTACGGAGGTGGGTGTATTTACGTAAGAAATGATATTGATTCTATCTTCTTGTCAGAATTCAATTTATATGCCGTTGGAAATGTTTTTGAATAACAGTCGCACATCTTACTACACTCGAAACTATCTTACTTTGCATCAACAGACGTTCAACAAAGCAAGGTTTAGATTTTTTCATTTTCTTAGAAAATCTAGAGAAAACTCTGAACAAAATTAGTAATCTATCTTTTAAATTCATTGTTATATGCGGAGATTTCAATATTTATTTTCTCAGCGAATGCCACAAAAAGAGCAGATTCTCAATTTACTGCATTCTTTTAATTTAAATATTACAGTAAATGTACCTAGACAGAATACATTTACATCACAAAAACAATAGATAAAATTATAATTAACAAAATCACAACTAGATACGAAATAAAAACTACTAATCTAGGTTACAGTAACCATGAGGCACAAATTCTTACAATTACTAATAACATGAACACTGTCACAAATTGTTCACGCATGTGCAGAGCATTTACTGAAGTTAACATAAAATTATTTACTGACTACTTTCTGAAGGAATCATAGTACACAGTTTATAACGCTGTTGACACAAATGAAAAATATAATCTACTTTTCTCAAAACTTTCATTTCACTTTAATGCATGATTTCCTCTCAAAAAGAGAAAACTAAATATTTAACGGAAAAATAGTACTTGGATCACACAAGGTGTAAGAAACACCGTATACAAACCAACGTACGATTTACTTTAGTTCTAAACATCATAACGTATCACACGGTTTCCATGTCTACTTGCGAGAATACAAAAGGATCTGAAGAAAGTTCAGGCAAAAATAATGAAAAATAATCATGATATTTGAAACGCTAGTAACAAAACTAAAGCAATGTGGAATATTGTAAAAAATACGACCACTTCATCTCGTTACTTAGTAGAGAATGCTGTTTTAAAGGATAACGAAAGATAAGCCAGTATTCCGGGAAAAGTGACAAACCTCTTCAACCAACACTTCCCTAGAATTGCGGCTGAACTCACGAAGGGACTAAAACCATCAAATTCAATATCACTACCTTCCAATAAAATGTGCGGCAGGATTTTTATTTCCGAAACTTCTTTTAGCGAAATCTTACGAATAGTCAGGAAACTAAAAAAATAAATATTCATCTGGTTTAGATGAATTACCGGATTTTTTGTTCAAAATTTGTGTACCTGCCTTTATACACTCGTTAACTCACATTTTCAATGCTTCTTTAGATACAGAAATATTTTCAAAACAGCAAATACTGAGCCACTTTTTAAAAAAGGGAGCAAAAATGAAATTCAAAATTACCGACCAATTTTTTTTGTCAGGTTTCTCTAAAATATTAAAGAGGCTTTTCTATACGCGAATGGAAACTTTTCTCAGAAAACATAAGCGTTGTCAGTCTCACAACACGGGATTAGAAAATCAACGGAAACTGCCACTTTTCCTTTTCTTAAAGATGTTGCTTCATCAATGGACGAAAATGAAGCACCCATTGGAATATTTTTATATCTTTCGAAAGCTTTCGACGTTATTGACCATGACATCTTGCTATAAAAATTACCTTCTTATGGAAGACTCTTCTCTTCGTGGTATCGCCCTAGATTGAATAACCTCGTACCTTAAACATGGATCTGAAAGTGTAGAAATACCATACTGGCACGAAAGATCATTATTTACTTATATTTCCAATTCTTTACCAATTGAATATGGGGTTCCGCACGGCTCGATCTTAGGGCCTATCCTCTTTCTGTTTTACGTAAACCATATGCCGTCGTCTATTAAAAACGGAAGAACGGTTCTGTTTGTCGATGACACGAATGTTCTTTCCAAAAAAGATACAATAAAAAGTACGACTTTAGAAGTTTCAAATTTATTTTTTTAATAACAAGTTAATAGTTAATGAATGAAAAACAATTTCAATGCATTTCACATTTCAAATCAGCAATCGCATGCTCCATTGAATATGAATAATATGCAATTAGTGGATGTTCAGGTAACAAAATTTCTAGGTCTCTCAATTCAGTCAAACCTCAAATGGAATGTACATATAACAAAATTAAACACTAAATTAAGTTCATTATGTTACACATTCATATTTCTTTCAAATTGTCTGCCTTCATGCAGCTCGTTGCGTGTATTTTGCAAATGTACATTCCCGCCTGAGATATTGTATAAAATTCTGGAGAAACTCATCATGTAGCACTCAGACCTTTAGATTGCAAAAGAAAATTATTCGAATAATGAAAAAATGCCAAACGTGACTTGCTTAACGATGGGAACATATTTTCATGCAATACTGATATTTATAATTACAACACCCGTCGTAAAAATCACGTTCATCAAGTGTCAGTATCAACAGCTCACAATCAGAAATCCACATACAATACATGTACGTTACTTTACAACGCACTGCCAGATGACATTAAACAATTGAAGTCGATTCACAAATTTAAGTTAAATGTAAAATCTTTTCTGCTGCTTCTATACAATTAGAGTTTATACTGATGATCAAAGAGAAAAATAATGTTTATTTTAACAAAACAGTAATATATAATGAATTAGTTTACATTTGTATTTTATAACTTTTTTAAAAGACTTAATATGTTTGTAACAAATAATGTACTTCAACTTCCGGGTCACTGACCCCCATCTCGATCAGGTTTTTGCCGAGTTTCCCTGATCCATTGAGCAAATGCTGAGATGGCCCCTTGTTTTGCTTCTGGACGTAAATGTCGCTTCACTATGCGCACGTTTTGTTGAACTCTCCTTTTGCTTGTAATGGCAAGAGTAAAGGTAAGGGCGAGTTGCTATTTTGTTAGCAATGCAGAAAAAGCATACTTGCAATTCGTGTACCGATGTAAATAAGTTTTCTATAACTTGGAAACGAAATTGAACATTTTTAAATATTGCTAATCTTGCGATTTTCAACCTTTATTTTTATTTATTTATGTTATACTTTTACTTATCTTTCAACAATTTATAGTTAAAATGACGGAAAGGGATTCTGTAACTCAAGAAAACGTGCACAGATAAACTTCTCACCGCTACGTCACATATATTTTTTACTGTTTTTGACTGAATAAATCTGAATCTGCTCAGTATTGGTTTGTTGTAGTACAAAAAGGGTAGATTCGAGACTATGTATAATGTTCATGTTTTGGGCTGTTGTAGTATCTCAAATGTTGCTCAGGTGTAAAATGACCACACAAATTGATGTAATTTATCCATCCAATGATTTTAAATGTTTTCTGTTGGGTGAGAGTTTTTATGTAGGTGCCCAACTCACTCGTCACGTCAGCAAATTTCCCCTTATGTTTAAACACACCCGTTACAGAGAAATTGGATGAATTTCCCACCGAGCAGGGAGGAGATATATCGTCTATGGCTATCTGAAAAATTAGTCCGTTTTTGATGGGCCCAGTGGGAATCCCAGAGGGGAAAGGGCAGACTTCCGCTGCCAAAGGTAATATGTATTTGTCTGTCCGAGAGACGTTGCGACAAGGCACAGATGCCAACGTTTTACTTCGACGGATGTTGAAAATGGCGCATCTGTCTTTTCCAAAATTAATTTGCAATGTTATTACTAAACTTCTCCCTGTGTTTAGCAGCAACTCTAGCTCTCTCAAACGTAAGGTCATTACAGTCCTTTGAGGTCATCTTTGTAGAGGAGATGGAAATATCTAGGTCTCTCCTATGATGTTTGATAACCGAGTCGGGTCTTGCGCAGCACTGCGACGAGGAGTATTAATCCTTGCAGAAATATTATTCTTGGAATATTTCTCAGCGCAACATAACATTTTCGAGGGTGGCTTTCTTTGACGTAGGTTACCTATTTGCTGAGCGAGTCGGTGGCGAATAGTTGTCAGTTGTTTGTACCAATAACTGTGAACTTGGTCGAGACCCGTTGCTGACGAATGTTTCATCTTGACACACTTCTCCTCCATCTCCGTTTCCGAGCTAAAGGCTCCGTTAATATCCGATCTACTCAGTGTCGCGTTGGCCGCTTCAATCCATGGTACATTATTGTTATCTTCTGTTAATAATTTTATTTTAAAAAGTCTTAAAGATTATTATTATGGTTATTAACTGCAAATACATAGTTATTATTAATGGCAGAAGAACTCGTTTTATCTCGCCCAGAAGAAGATTTTGCATGTCGTGTAACTCGAAATGAAGCAAAACTAGCAATTGAAGTGTCATTGATAAAGCTTTTTTTATTCTTCTCGCAATGTTAGTTTTTGTAACTATGCATCATGTTTAATATGAGACTTAACTTTTTTTTGAGTTTCTTGTTCACTGTACACTAACTGAATTCAAATTAAGAGCATGAAACAAATATTTTACAGAAGAATCTATTTTTACTTTCTCGTATACGTACGTATATACGGAGTACTATATGTAATACAGAGAAAGTTATGAAATGCTGCGGAAAATAGATTTCGAAATTTCAACGGAAATACTCATTTTGGGGACCTCTGCTACCGCATAAGTGTTTTTAACGTCCGTCCATAACAGTACTATTCCTACTATTACAAAATTGAAGATAGAAATTTTACCTTCCAGTAAACTTTCCAAACTCCAGTAAACCCCATAGTTCTTTTAATAAGGTCATGTACTTTTTTTCAAAATTTTAGTAGTTTTGTGCAACATCGCGTGAAGTGTGTGCAACATTAAAAAATAACAAAAACAAGATATTCTCAAAAGCGACTCCAAATTTATCTTTAGACTTTTGCTACGGATAATGCTAAATGTACTCTATCAGATGACATTAACTCCATACAGCTGTATTATTTTGTTGCACACACAATTACACAAATGTAATTTTTTGACTCGTCTCTCACGTCGTTACATTAGCGGCGATTTGCTCACAATATTGCATTTATGAGTATATGTGCTTTAAATGATGTCATATACATTTTCTCGAAAACTAAATTTTTGTGTGAAAATGAGCACAAATTTTCGTGTTTTCAGAAATGTTAAACGCCATTTTCTCTAAAATGGCTCCAAATTTTTCTTCAAACTTCTCAAAGGGCAGTATTATTGACACTGTTTAATACGAAACAATAATTTTTCTGCTTACTTTTTTGTAAAAAAATACACAAATGTATTTTTTTAATATCTCTCACTCCATTTTTTTATTTCCAGAGATTTGTAAACAATTTTGTATTGTGAGTTGAAGTGCTTCAAACGACAAATGAAGTTTTATTTAAAAAAGGAGCTTCAAATATCCCGTTTACAGTGATGCTTAAACGCCCTTTTTATAAAAACGGCTCCAAATTTTTAAAAGAAAATACCATATAGAACGATATTTTACTCCTAATATATATATATATATATATATATNNATATATATATATATGTTACCCCGAAAATATTTATTGAACGGCGATAATTAGAAAATAAAAAGAGAATAATTAGAAAAGAAATTAGAAAACTATCTAGTACGAGGTATGTGCCATTTGTACCATCACTAGTTTAAAATTGTTCTAGGGTTCATTTACCTATGTTCTGTGAAGTTCACTCTTGTTTTTTGTAATTATTATTATTGAAATAGGTATTAGTTATTGGTAATTTATAATTAATTTATAATATATTTAATTGTCATCAGACTAGACAATTTTTATATACCAAGTTCTTTGTGTTTTGTTGTATCCTGCTATCATGCCTTCGTGAACAAGTGTTTTCCTGCATGGTGTATAAATGAATAATTAAATAAATAAATTGCTCATTTAAATACTTAGAAATAGTTTTCTCTCAATATTGTGTCATCTTAGTAATGTGAGAATAGATCTTTGGAAAATGTGGATAACCGACTGAATGAAGGTTCGCTTAATTTGATGTATTTGACTCGTAGGTGCAGAGATGTGAACAAATTAATAATTACTTGTAAATTTTTGGGCAATACTGGTTCGCAACAGTTCTTACCACGTTCATGCTCCTCATTCATCACTACTCTCTTCGTTAGAATTGTTATATTACACTTGCTTTGATTTATTCATGATACATTTATAGTCATCATTTATTCATTACCTCATAATCTTGCTTAAACGCATAAGCGTGTACGGGGAAACTAATAAATGTATTGAACTGCTTCGTTGCAGATGGTGACCACAAACGAGACTGCAGTTGGTGCCGAGTCTGCCGAATCTGGAACAGCTCTGAGTAAATTACGGCAAACGCTTTCATCTAGTTTAATGACTGCACAAGACAAAGGTGAGTACATTTCCATAATGAGGTCATTCACAACAACAGAACTTGGTCACTCTCCCATTCGATACAGAGCAGTCGTTATTTGCTCCACAACACAATCAATTCTCTCACTTTCATGTTCATTAGTTTATAAACGAACAAACTAGATTTTCCTGTTTAATGATTCGGTGCAGTGTACCAGAATACTTACCAGTATAATTGAGCACAAGCGTCTGGACGAAATAAAACAATAGAATTCGTCGATAAACTAACTATTGTGTCTAAGGAAAAATCTTTTAGCTAAGTAACAGGGCAAAACCGAATTACTATTTTAAATAAGATTACTATTTTAACTAACTAATTACAACTACTCTTTTTAATATTTTAACTGAGCATGTCTAAACTACCTCCTAATAATAGAGGAAAGTGTTCTAATCCTATTCCGTGACTTGACTGCAACTGACTTGACTACGACTACTCAGCGGTCCCTGTAGGGCGATTGTAATGGAGGATTACTCCAACTGTAAATGTTAACGGAGGATTACTCCATAGTGCGCTCAATGCTTCTATGAGCTAGGAGACGCGTTGCGTCTAGACGGAATACTTTAAAAAAATAGAGCCCATTGATTCTGTAGAATGTTGTTACCTGTTAGAAATGTACTAAAATAGTTGTTCTTTGCAAAACTACAGACCAGTCAAGTGGTAGTGTTTTTATCTTTACTTGTTTCCGAACAGTTGTTTCCAAAGTTATTTCAAGTGCTTTTTCTCAGTTGCCTGATTTCGCTACTTCATCGCTAAGTTTTCTAACAATTACATTATTTTGAAAAGGACGTTACAAGCTAGTAATGAAGAGTGCTGTAATTTATTTTACTGACCTTGTTAAGATGTTATTAGCATTTGGATTACATACACGCTAGTGCCTAACCGGAGTCCCCCAAAGATTCCTTACGCGAGCTCCCAATTTTTTGTCTCGCGAAATAAAATAATTAGATATTTGGAACTCCGTATACCTTAGGAGTCTAATAAAAAAAGCAAGAGACTACGTCGAGATGGTAGAAATAAGATAGAGATCAAGAGACAATTTCAGAATTTAATCCCAGAGAAGTCGAGACGATATATGTACGAGAGCTGTTGTTCACAAAATACGCGGACTGTCGTCATAAAACAAAAAGTACTTTACTCTCAAGTTATATGTCTGAATCCCCTTCAAAGTACACTGCTCCGCAACGCACACACTTATCCCAACAGTGTTTCCACTTGTTGAAGCAGTCCTAGTACGCTTCTTTTTTAATGTCCCTCAGCACCTTCGTCACATTTGCCATAATCTCGGAAATCCTCTCAAATCTTCCTTTCAAGGATCTTTTGAGCTTGAGGAATAAGAAAAAGTCACTAGGAGTAAGGTCAGGTGAGTAGGGAGGGTGGAGAAGAATAGTGATCGTGTATTTGTCCAAAACCTAACGAGTTCGCCAATCCCCAGGATTTCTGGCCTTCTCCGACGGATGGCGTCCCTCAGGCGCTCCGTGGAGCCTTCCGGGTGAACAACACCTTTAGCATAAAAAACTGTCAGCATCACCTTGGACCGAACTTGGCAAGCTTTTAGGGGTGCGGGGGACGTTTCGCCTGTCGACTGGGACGATTGGACCAATGTGTCAATGTAATAACCATAACCCATGATTCATCACCAGTTAAGATCTTTGAAACTAAGTAGTTTATCTTCTTCTGAACGATCAAGTAGTTCCTCACAGGGCTGGACACGATGGACTTTCCGTTCCTTCGTCATCAGGTGTGGCAGAAATGTTGCAGAAAAGCGGTGCATTTTCTTTTTCTGAGTCAAAACCTCGTGACAATATCCATCTCGTATCCCACATTCTTCAGCAAGCTCCTTGACAGTCGGATGTCGATTTTCCCGCACCAGGGTATTGATTTTGCCGACGTGTGGGTCGTCAGTTGACGTGGAAGGACGACCAGAACGCTCATCAACTTTAATGGACTGTCGACCATCTGTAAAAAGGTCATGCCACCTGAAACATGCCGTACGTTTCATCGCAACGTCTTCATAAGCTGTTTTAAACATAGATAAGTTTCTGTCGCATATTTCCGTAACAAGGAAAATTCCTAACACAAAATATCACAGCAAGTCGTTGCTTCTTCGTTTCATTTTGATATCCGCCAAACGAGAAAATCGCACTTCACTAAAAGCCACGTAGCTAACGAACAGATGAAGATATCAACAATCGGAAAATGGCTCGTAATCTGCAGATCTGAGCGGATTGCCCTGGAACCAACTGGAGGCGCGCAATTCAAACAGTCCGCGTATTTTTTGACAGACTATGTAAATA
>BOPP01000111.1:4093303-4150839 GCA_017312745.1 Gryllus bimaculatus | reverse complement strand
ATATATATATATAAATTCTGAAGTTAAACAATAAGCGAAGGGAAGATTCCACATCTGGCGAGAAATCGAACTTGTCCTCTGGCTCTTCCGAATTGGAAGTTTTTTCAGGGATATCTTCCCTCCCAGGTGAAGAAGATGCTGAGTGAATATTTTCCAGTGAAACATTTTCAGAGAGCTGTTGGAGAGCTATGAGTGATGTGCCTAATATGTTCACTCTGGACTCCTGTAGAATGTGCTGTGGCGGAAAAAGATGCTTTGATATGTGACTTTTGTTTCACTTGAACTATGTGCTAGACACACAAGCTAATTTCATGAACTTAAGATGTTAAACTAG
The DNA here is from genome assembly GCA_017312745.1 of Gryllus bimaculatus. Taxonomy (NCBI): domain Eukaryota; kingdom Metazoa; phylum Arthropoda; class Insecta; order Orthoptera; family Gryllidae; genus Gryllus; species Gryllus bimaculatus. The sequence goes on along the minus strand of BOPP01000111.1, from coordinate 4,150,505 downwards.
TGTTTTTGCAAAATTATACTGAATTCAATCTATTTTCAGTTTTTCATTTATGGTTCCCCATTTCTTAAAGCGTTTGCGGAGGGCTCACATTAGGAATCCTTTTTTAGAAATCCACAAAATGTAATGTTTACGAAAAAATTAAATTATTCTTAAACTACTTGTACAATAATTTTAAGTAGAATATAACATTTGTATAACTAAGTAAAGTATACATTGCAAATATTTTGATTTAATTGTGCAGAATATTGGATTTAAAAATAGTGGAAAACAAAATGGGGGCCCGGGTCTGGGTTCTTTCCCTCTGATGAAATATTGAACAAATATAGAAAAAAATATTAAAATATACAATAACAATTCCTTATTATTTCCTTGTTCTTATTAATATAACAATCCACATTTCAAAAATGAATTACCAAAATATTTGTACATTTTCATGAACTATAAGTATAAAATTTTGTTTAATAATTATTGGTAGGCAAAGCACAGACTTAGTTTGCTTGTACATTAATTCACACATGTTTCATTTACGGAAGGAACAAATATTTAGCCATTCAATACGCGTTTCTAAATTATCGTGTACACACAATTCGGTATACATGTCACCGCTAATGTCCGAATCGGGTTACTTCCCGCAAATTCAAGATACTTCTGTCCTCTCCTATGGCTCGTAAGCTACGGGCCTTGGCTGACCAGCGGCAACCCAACCTCTCGGCCATGGGATAGGGTTTCGTGTGGTTAGCTAGAAGACATCTCTTCATCGTATATTCAAGATACTTTACTGTCGGAAAATCATCTTACTTTAGCCTGTGGCTAACTCGCGAATTAGCCTAATGATATCCAGGAAAAAACAGTCCATAGTCATTCATACAATTTAATCCAAACGCCTGGATATTGTGTGTATTAGCTGCCTAGTTCGTGAATTAGACATATTTCGGATTACACCGTAACATATTTATAGTAAATATTTCACAATCGTAACTTTTTATTTCTGCTAGTTTATTTCCTGTCTGACAATGCAAAAATATTCTCTTAATGTGTCATCTTTGAGTTCAACAGACCATGCGGCAAGGAATCAATTTTTCCGACCCCTTCGATTGACTTAGAAATATTTATATAATATTATCTAATAGATCATGTACATATGTATTTATATAAAAGGCACGTTATTCGATGGACAATTCACCCTAAGCTTCTCAACCGATATCTATCAATTTTGAGAAATAGAAGAAGGCACAGTTTTTTTATTAATTGGTTATTGTTTCCGTCGCGTCAACTTCTAAGATCATTATTCCCGTACGTGTGGTGCATGTTTTGTATCGCGGGAGATGGCGGTGATCTTAGGCGAGAAGGCGAGATCCAGCCTCGAACCTACACGTCGACTTGCGGGGTTTTCCCAACCAGTTATTTCTCACTGGGGAAAACAGCCCCAGAAGGGACAAGCTCTAAACTCCCAACTAGTCTCCCGACAAGTGTGGTAGTATAGTGTATGTTTTTAGTGTGTCTGTGTGTAAGGGTGGGGATCGGAGATGGAAGAGGAAGGAAAGATCGTGAGTGGTCCATGACCGCTCTGTTAGGATACTTTTCCGGCATTCACCTAATATTGATCGGAGAAACCGCGGAAAATTACCGATAAGAGCAGCTGGTCACTAGAATGTTTCCTCCAAACAGCCACTGAGTTCGACATAGCTACATAGCTAGAGTCGATTTTTTAGTTTGGCGATTCCTTATTCAAGTGATGCTGTTATGAGTGGTTATCAAACTATTTAATCGACTCCTTGCGGGCTGAAAACATTAACGGAGCAATTAATATAAGGGAGTCGACTAGGGGGAGGGGTGAATAGCCAATATCAACTGGCTACTGGTCAATGTATTCATGATCAAGATCTCATTGATTGCTAAATATATGATTATAAAATTGATTAATTGTTTTCTTATTAATCTGCAAACATAAAATAATAATTACAAATTCACTCTTCTTATTTTCTGTCTATCGTTCATCGGCATAATGTTTATTGAAGAAGATCATTATTCCGTATTTACACGCAAGAAAATATTCTCCGCAATATGTACTGAAGAAACTTCAAAACTAGTGGTCAAACTTCGAAAAAATGATCAACATAAATAATTTTGTAACCATTACACAAGGAAAATTAGAAACAAAGCTATCCAGAAATAGAATTATCTCGGAAATGCCCTAGAAATGCAATAGTCACGGAAATCGAGATATTTAGGAAAATAATGGTATGCGATACGAAATTTGTAAACGGTCATTTACGGTCACTTTTTTATATTTCTTGTGATATGTATTAAATTGAAAAATTATTTTAAAAGGCATCGATCCCAGAAGTTTCGAAACAAAGCATTCAAAAAAGAGAAATTGCATTCATTGCATAAAGTATATATTTACTTTCTGTACAATAGTACAACAATATGTTACATAGATGTTTTTACGATTGCAATATTACGATCAAAGTATACTGAATGCCCGGATACCGGCTTTTCCCAAAGCGTTTGGCAACACCTGAAACCATCAAAAAATTGCGCATTGTCATTAATCTATTTATGTCTCCGATAATATTTCATGATATAAATTAATATATATTTTGACAATGGTGATCGTTTCTCTGAATGCTGTCATAATCAAAAACATATAGACGACTCTACGCTGCAATCGTAATCTGCCCATTTCAAGGTTCACCTGATTTTAGCAGGGTAGGCAACTCGTTAGCCTTTCGTGTATTAAACTAATCTCGAGAGGCTGAGTTGCCCCTGCGAAAATGTATTTCTCCTTAAGGCGGCTCCACACATTCGGCTTTCGCCGAGCAACGAGCAACGGCTCGCCCAATCGCGAACAGCTGATGTATTCGGCGAATGTTCGCTCCCTTTGATGTGTCCTAAAGACTGACACGTGGTGGGTAGGGTGAATACCGAATGTTCGGCGCTCGGCGAATCACAACCAACCCGTCCACACTACTCGGGATTCAGCGAGAAGTTGCTCGGGATTTTCCGAGAGCCGCATGTGTGGAGCCGCCGTTATGTTAATGAGTAGGGTGAGGATATACATGCACTAAAAATCATCAAAATAAGCACTCAAATATGCTAAAAATGGGAAAACGCACATAAAACGAAGAATACGCACAGCCGAAAGTGCATATTTTACTGTACTTTTCATCAGAGATCTTCAGAATTTTTAGGCAAACAGGAGACCACTTTACTGTTCCTGAGGCCGTTGGAGGGCGGGAATAGAAACAAAAATTATGAACAAATTCTTATGCACGCTGCATATATCTTATTTTCAAGAGAACGGGGACAAATACGATATTTAAAATTAAGTAAAGTTAAATGAACAAACTTACCAGTAGTTCAATGGGAACTATATGCCTGCTTTTTGCTAATGAGATGGTCTATGTCCGGTTCCATATTTGTCACTGCTAGTCGTAACAAGTAATGCAAGTTAATCTGTTAGTCTTGATCTTCTTGGAGATTTCAAATGTTTCATTCTAGAAAAAGTCTGTTCTCAGCTATAAGTGCTGCAAAAGATGGTTGCCATTTTGAGTGCATGGTTTTTGAGATGAGGATGTGTCTCAGAGGGGAGAGATGCAGAGAAATGATGAAGGCTTCTAGACTTGAATGAGTCTTTTAAACAATCACAATTCGGCAATTCAGCCAGTTCAATTTGGTAAATTGTATCCACATTTGCAATGTCAATAGAAAGTGGGTTACGGAAAATCTGTATGTTCTCTTCATGGAGAAGAAGCTCTCTAAATCTAAATTGGAATTCTTTTGCAATTTTTTCAGTTAAACCGCATATGTTTTACTGGTGAATGGAACCAATCCCGCAAACAGATTTTGACTTGTGGGGAGATGGCAGAAGTTTTTCTCCTTCACTTGTCTGATAAGGAGGCCTAATTTTACTTTAAATGCTTTGATACATGATTACATTTCACAGATGAGTTTCCCCTTTCCTTGAAGTTGCTGAATAGCTCTGTTACAATTGTCACAATGGCAAGGTGCCATTTTCATTCTACATCATTGAGATCTGGTACTTCTTTATTTTTTTAAAGCCGGAAATTTGTAATCTGTGAAAGTAAAATCCAGGAAAAGGAAAAGAAAAAGGACTAGAAAGACCTATGGGCAACGCTGCAGCACAATACACTTTCTCACCAACAATACATGCTATTTATAAAATATATGGAAAATATTTTTATTTCTCCTTTGCACATACCTATTAGTTATGTTCTTGCCCACTTACACAATAGTTATGTTCTTCCCGCTTCTACGCTGCGGTTCGCAGCTATGAGCGGACCTATATCCCGTTACTCTATATCATATCTAATCGATCAGTATCTACTATAGACGTACGATAAAAATTTAGTCGGCGGTGACGTGTAAACAAATCGCAGCGCTCCGTCTGCAAAAAGTACCGTGAACTTTTAATACAGCATTACGAAAACTATATACCAGCAATAACTCTTCCCGTCCTTCTCATGCAAGAAAATGACACAGCAAGTGGTGGCATAAACACCCGGCGGACCTTATAAATGTCCTATGTCCTCGGCGGGTCGCATGTGGCCCGCGGGCCGTACTTCGAGGACGTCTGCTTTACACCAATAAACTATTTTCGTCTTGGAATATAAACGATACATTTAATTCCTAAAACCACAATTTACAAAATGTTTGAAATTTTCTAATGTTAACGTCTTTCTGCAAGTTACAACATTGTACTTATGGTCACAAAATGATTTTTCGACTTCATATAAATGTAGGGGACAACGTTGAAAAGTGATTCCTTTTGTCCCTAAGAGTGTCCGATTCCCCTTGTAAAACTGCCTTAATATTTTTTACAGTTCCTAAACCTAAATTCCATTTTTCTCAATATACTCTTATACGAATTGCCCTGCTCCTTGGGTTGAAAAACGGTTGCCAAACAATTTAATTTTAGTGAAGTGGACACCCATGGATCATCTTTTTGGAGTTCGATTATTATCTTAGGCAGAGTAATGAAGTGTGTCACAATATGACAGCTTTGGATTTCTTTTTACTTTCCCACATACTATTTATATAGAGAAAGTATTGTAATGCTGCAACAAGAAACGGCAAAATTTCAACAGCAAACTCGTATTGTGAGGCCCTGACACCGCAGAAAAAGATAAATCGTGTTCCTATATGTAATAAACTACTTCCTCTAATGCGATGTGTGGTCAGAAACCACTTAAGTTATTCATAACAAAAAGTTTGTTTCTGGCAAAACGTCTGCCTTCCTGCCTGTCTGTCCGTCCGTCTGCCATTTCGTTCGTCCGTCTGTCTGTCCGTACGTGGTCAACGATAGCGCCTAAACCGTTAAAGCGATTTCTTCAATTTTTTTAAAATTACAGATCGATTTGGCTGAACTCAAGGCCCTCCGAATTTGAAACGGATATTTTGATTTTCAATGTATTTTACGTGAAGTCTGAACAATATTTTCAAAATTTATTTAAAATGGCAATAAAAATTGAATAATTTTCTTCCTCGTATTAAGGAAATGAATTTTAAATAACAGTGCAGGTCTCATTTTGTTTAACTCTGAATTTTCAAAAATTGGGAAAGTTTAAGATTTTCCCGCTTCTTCCAACAACTGCAATATTGAAGACAGATTTTTCTTATTGAATTTTTTTATCCAACGAGAGCTATTTAAATAACACCAAACTCAAAATATGAGTAATTTTTGCGTAAATTTTTGTGAATTATAGACAATATTGTGTATGCTACCAAACACTATTTTGTCAAAAAATTGTTCCATTTTTCCGTTAATTTTGTTTCTCCTGTAGATCAATGTAGGTTTATAAAAATTGTCCATGTCCCAAACTCTCTGTACTTTCAAAAATTGCAAGAAATTATTATTTCAAAACTAAAACATTGATAATATAGGCTTAATTAAAGCACTTCGTCAAAATTAAATATTTAGATAAGGTCAGTATAATTTGATGGCGATATGAGTAATTTCGCATAATTTTTGCTTATTATATTGATATTATTTTGATTATGTTCGAGAAGAGGTAGTTTCACGAGATATCAAGTCGCAATTCGACAATGGCAACGCCGCGATATAGCAGTTTGAAATTCTGAGAATTCCTTCTCATAGTTATTTGATACTTTTTCTCTCTTCATGGGATGCAGTTGTAGATAGTCAAATATGTCAAATATATTAGGTCAAAAAAAAGTTTCGCACCTCATTCGCGACGATTGTCATTGAATTTGACAAGTTACGGCTGAAATGTTATTATGGACAGAAATTGTGGTGTTATAATGCTAGGTAAGAAAGAGCGTGTGGTTCTGGCGCCACCAGTTCTTGCCATGCAACAATTCATGTAGAAATAGTGCAAGTCACATCTCGATTCAACCTAACATCGTCAATGAGCATCCTTTAATAAAGCGTAGCATTGAGCTATGTTCCCACCTGAATAGTTAATACAGACTCTGACAGAAGGGGAATTCCTGATAGATGCTTTTGGAATATTAGTTCTCGTAGGAGCTTTGACAAAAGCTCCAAAGAAATCAAATTAACTTTAAAGTGCTGTGAACGTATATCTTTGGTTGCACGAAACACATCGTTGGTGCACAGAACGGATGTCGCATATAAAAAAATAGTCACTTTTTAGTTAAGTGAAGAAATATATTCAGAAAATAGTATATTTTAACTTGTATAAATGTATAAAAGGTTTTTAGTTTACCAGATTACACCGGGTTACATAGTATGAGTAAATCACATAGTCATTCACCGGAAAATATACGGCTAATTTCAGGTAAAATCCTATCTCTTGCAAAATGACTTTTTATATTTGTCACTTCTCGTGTACATCGGCAATATATATGAACCAGTAATTAATAATTATATGCACGACAAGGAACCTTGAACGTTATTGCTGCCTCCACGCATACTTCATGGTAAGATCACGAAACAGTTGATTTGACACAAGAGCTCACATCTCTTGGTTCGAGGCGGGTAGAGGGTAGAGGCGATGGAAGCACAGCACAATCCATGGTGCGGCATCTTTCCACGAAGACGATTGGTCGCCAAGGCATGCCAGGATGGCGAAATCTAGTATCATGCAATCGAAACATAAATGGCACGGGCTATAAACTGATCTCGTTGTTTCCATTTTAAAGGACGACAAGAAATAAGTATATAACGCACAAACCACAATTCGTGTTTTGTAGGTTCTTGATACCGAAAAATCGATTGACGTCAAAATGTCTGTCTGTTTATCCACCTGCTGTCTGTCCGTCTGCGATCAAGGTTAGCGTTTAGCCGATTTTCTTCAAAATTGATATACCCAAATACATCTGATCGAACTCGAGGCATTGCGAGTTTCAAACGTGTGTTTCGATTTTTGAGGGTACTTTACATGTAGCCTGAACATTGTGAAACTTTTCTCAAATATGGTCTCAAATTGTTTGAATTAACTTTGTTCTCGGAAAGCGCGAAGTACACTTAAGAGATTGATGATTTTCGTTAAAATAACTGATTCTTTCAAAATTGCCAAAGTTCATTTTTTTTCGGATTCTCCCTATAATATTGAAGATAAAACTGTTTTTAAATGAAATCTGTTCTTTAAAAACAGATCTTGAAATAGGTTAATGTACAATTTTTCGAAAATATGGATAGTTTTCGCGTGTTTTTGCAGAAAATATACGCAAATTTTCAATTTTTTAAACAGTTTATTTTCTTTAAAAAAGCTCCAATTTTTTGTTTAATTTTTTCCCCTCGTATGTATCAAAAGACGGAAAAAATAGGTGCTAGTCTCATGTCCGGCCAACTTCATATATTTCCGAAAATTGCAAAAATTTAACATTTCAAAACTACGAAATTGAAGACAACGGGTTTTTCCTTAGTATAAATCTGCTATAAAAATGCCAATCTCATGGTTAATATTAAAAAACGGTAGAAAATTGGAGCTATTCTCATTTCCGGCAACCTCAGTGTATTTTCGAAAACTGCAAAAAGTTAACATTTCAAATGCACGAAATTGAAAATGGAGTTTTTTTCTTCAAAACATTTGTTCTCAAAACTCAGCTCTTAACAAAAGGTCAAATACATTTTTTTAAAAACTACGTACGTAATTTCTCGTTAAAACTAATGCATAATATAAAAAAATTCTCAAAAACTGCTTCCATTAAAAAAAATCTATCCTTGTGTAAAAAAAAGACGCTAAAAAAAGGGCGTAGATCTCATTTTTGTTGATTTCTCTGAATTTTCGAAAATTGAGTATAGAAACACTCAATTTTGTGTTGAGAAAAATAGATTTTTAAGCATCGCCCCGAGTTTGTGCGCCAGAGCGACTGGTTTGGTGCACGGGTAAGGCGCCGATGAATTAACTCGGTGCACCTGAGTTCGTGTGTCGGTGCGGAAAAAATATTTTTGCTGGTTGAAAACACTTTTGAGGGTTCCTCTAGTAGTGTACACTGTGGTGACAAAAGCTATGGGATATCTCCTAACATCGTGTCGGATCTCCTTTTGCCCGGCGAAGTGCAGCAACGCGACCTTCCATGGACTCAATAGTCATTGGAAATTCCCTGCAGAAATAATGAGTAATGCTGCCTCTGTAGTCGTCCATAATTGCGAAAGTGTTGTCGGTGCAGAATTTTGTGCTCAAACTGACTCTTCAATTATGTACCATAAATGCTTGATAGGATTCATACCGGCGAACTGGGTCACTAAAACATTCGCTGGAATTGTCGAGAATTGTTTAGAATTAATCGTTAAGTGAAATGAAATATGTTTTGCGACACAGGCGAGACAGTTTATGATACCATTGACTTATCCAAGCACCAATCACGAATATGATACAAGAAATAACAATGCAATCTACAATCATTGTACTATTATATGGACCATTACATCCATATACATACTCTTTGTTACGCAAAATCTTATGCGCTCCCGCTACGGCTAACTATATACGTCATCCATTTTCAACAAATTTGCGCCAGGCGAACCTGCGCTATGAGCTCCTGCTCTATGAAGTGAAGCCTTAGGTTGCTCCTTACGCGCTTTTTGTCATTTGCAGTTTTAACGACAGCCACGTGACTCGATGTGAATAACGTAAAGACGTTTCTAATGCGCTAAAACTCTCCTTTATTACTGGGAGATATACTAGAAGATGTGAATTAGCTACATTTGTTTATGACTACATAGCACTCTCAAGAATCAACATCCTAACTGAAATAAAAGTACTAGTGTTGAAAGAGTGCATTTGTCATATGAACCTAACAGCTAATCTTTTGATGCAAAAATGATATAATTTATTGCGATTCCCCATTTCTACTACTTGCAGAATTTAACCGAGAACTCTCCCCAGGGTTCCGCCAAGCTGAGCGACACGTCAACAAAGGACGAAATGAAGTCGTTATCGCAATCGCCCAGAACGACAACAGAATAAATATATTCAATGTTGTTCTCTAAACACTGACTCACATTACGTTTGGTAGCGTTGCTACAACAGAACGGGGCCAATATAATCGTTAGAACAGCGTAAAACGATTATGAGATTATTGGAAAACCGAGAAAATTGCTGAAGTTTAACGTAAATGGAGACGTGTGTATGGACGAGAACAACCAACGGGAGTCACAATTGCCCGCATTTGTGATGAGTTTGAGACTCATGGTACCGTAAGTGATGTTTACAAAGGCAGATCTGAGAGACTTCGCCTAAAAACAAGCTCTGAACCATCGGCTATAGTTTTGAAATGATTTAAGCACTCACCGTAAAAATCTACAAAGGAATGTGTGCGAGAGTTTGAGATTAGCAGAACCAGCGTACGACGTTTCATTAAAACAGAAAAGTTGAAAATTGTCATCCCAAGACTTTTGTAAGCATTAAATAAAGATGATTCTGATCGGAGAATAGAATACTGGGAGTATTTTTGGATCATGAAGCAACGAGATGAATGTGGGGAATGTTGTTTGGTCCGGTGAGGCTCAATTTAAATTGAACGGAACTAATAACTGTCATAACTGTGATGAGCAACCAATCCACATGTGTTGTGTAAAAGGTCGTTGATTTACATGGAATAAATATTTGATGAGGGTTTCTTCTGGGAGTTCTTGTTGGATGATTCATTTTTAAATGAGCATTAACTGGCGAAGTGTACCTGGTCATGATACGCACATGCGTCTTCCTCAACATTCATACACTCCAGGGAAATGAGGAATTTTACTTCCAACAGGATGTTGTACACAGTAGAATACCAGCTACGAAACAGTACTAAGAAGTTGAAACGGCATGGGCTGCAATAACTGAGGACACTTTCGCACAGGTTACTCATCATTGTCTGAACCGTTGTTCAACGTACTCCGAAGTGTATCGACGCCGAAGTGGGTATTTTGAGCATCTGTTTCAACTGTTATACTTGTAAAAATCTAAGATGTTAATTGCTCATCATTTTCCGTTTGTATGGATTCAGCTTTGTTATATTAATTAAAGATGTTGTCATTGACAACAATATTTTTTAATGCAATAGCAGCTTTCGATGGCTTAGCCATCATCATCAGTTGTCTGCTAGATGGAAGCCACAAAACGACTACCTGAATTAAAAAAATATTGTTGGCAATGACAACATCTTTAATTATTTTAAAAATGCCAAAGATATCTTACCACAACACCTATATTTGTTATATTAACACAGTTTTTCTTTGCTTGAAGTATATATACATTTTTGGCGCTCTCTATACTTCCTCACGACGTGTTTGGAGTAGATTAAATTACGCAGTATTAATCCTCCTTAGTTACACAACTGATGACCGGCGACTGACTGTTGATTGTTTTACAACGCAATTAAAATATAGATTACCGTTTGCAGAGGTCAACTCTGATACATTTCCTTTCTCGCCTACGCAATAGGATAATTTTAAATTATACCTCTTTTCAACACGTAGTACAAAATGTGAGGGGGTTTATTCAATACAATTCATGTTACAGTTACGAAATTGTCTCCAGTGCGCCAATCTGCGTCGACGGAAGCTGCTGCGACGCCCACGGAAGACAAGACTTTGCCCAACGACAGCACTGCTCCGAAGCCACAGTGAGTAAAATTCAACACCAATAGTAAGTGCTGGAAGCTGAATGGCCAGTGAGAAGTCATTTTAGATATCTCCACAGTTCTCTAATCCCTCATCTCAACAATGCTGCTATTAAATTACCTCTTACCAACCCTTTAGTTGTAGACTCGTTTGCATGTATTACTAAAACTATGCATATGTACATTACATAAATTAATCATTGATGGACTTCAATTACTTTAAGTACTATCATAATTACCACTATTTAAATTAGTGGTAGATTAGAAGTGATTGATTGAAGCAACCATCTAGTGGGAGCTTGCCCCCAGATTAAATAATCGTTAGATTACATTGATTAAAAATTAATCTAGGAAAAATAAAATATGTAAGGAATAATTAGTGAGAGTGCGTCTCATTCACTTAGGTCTCATTGAAGCTTATATTTCATAGTGTATTGTAGGCACCGTGCGGCGCCACAAGAGTCCCGTTCCACAAATTAGAAGCGAATTCACAAGTAACTTCTGACAATCGGCAATTACGATTCACAAATACACTAGCGGACACTAAAAACACTACGAGTTACAAGTTTTTCTATTTCTCTGCGATTTCCGCTCGTTAAAAAGTTGTAAATGAGCAGCGTTTTCTTCTAGGCCTACGGATATGAACTATTTTGTAAGACTCACTATTATATGTGGGAATACTTCTGATGTTGTAGTTAATTAACGCAATAATAGATATTTAGAACTAGTAATTATGCTTTCTAACATTGACTTCTTTATAGTGATACTTGTGATAATGAGTTTTTACATTAAACGATAATGTGTTCAGGAGTGAAGATTCTGTTAGATAAATGTTATAGAAGAAATGTTACGTTTTCAATTATTCGATTCGGTAGACGAAGAAAAGTGAATAGAAGAAAAATAAATGTGGGCCTCCCATCGGTATACGAATTAAATGAGAGATTTCTTAATCATCTCATGACAATATCATACAAAGACAATTCCGCTATCCGCGTGGAATTTACTAGCATCGTTAACGGTTTGGCCAGCTATTCGGAAACGACATTGATGAATGTCTACATATTTTCCAAATTGTTTGTAAAACATACATCACGTAAGCGTAAGATGACATCGTTAAACATAGGGTAAAACTCGGATAGGACATTACAAGGCATGCGGAGTTGTCTCAGAATAAATGTTACACACTTCTAGGGCATCTAGAGGGTAAATTACTACTTTTTGCCAATGAATATGTAGTGGGAAATCTTATACAACGTAGTTACATATGGGGATTTTCCTCTGATTGTTAAACAAGTACAATGTTCGGCGGGTCACATTCGGGCACAATCAAGGAAATATCATGTAGTCTCACACATCTGGTTATAAGGGGCTGCTAAACAATCCCAGCATAAATAAAATGCATATAATCCTGTTATATGCAATTTCCCACTATATGTGTATGGGCAAAAAGTGATCATTTTAGATCTCTCTAAAAGCGTGTAACATTTTTTATGGGACATATGTATATTACAAAATAACATATGGACGGAAACAAAAACAAAAACAAAAAATGAATCAAATAGAAATATTACAACATAAATTCGTTAATGAGAGCATAACTAAACATGCCAAATCACATCAAGCCATGACAACAGTAAACATTTCGTGCACATATAAAGGACTCTTCCACATTCAAAAAATACGTATGTACTTCAAGCAGAATTGCTTTGTGGGTATTCACTTGTGAACATTAACGGAATATTCACTAGTATCCATGAGTGTTGTAAAAACGGCGTGGAACAGAACTTATGAGTACTTGTGAATACTGGCCCTAGTAACTCGTAGCAGGTGGCCTTGTGGCCTTGCTGGAACGGGCTAGGCCAGAAGCTTCGTGCCCCTGAGACGAGCGCCCGGGGGCGGTGCTCCTGCTTGCGGTACTACACTTGGCACAGGGCAGACGGCTGGTGTGCATGCGCAGCCAGATATACCACTGCTATCGTCAGAAGTGGCGCTTAGCTGACTTGAAAAAGTAACGACTCTTAAAGTAACGTCATACTCTTATGCATGACCGTAACATAAACTTGGCTTCTAAAAGTATTAACAAATATATTTTTTCTAAAATATATAAAATTGAAATGAAAGAAAATGTTGTAGTTACATCACATATATATTTATTTCAAGTGACTCACTGATCATTAATAAACCAATAATTATGAATAATGGAACTTTTTTAATAAAATATCGAAGGGAGTCAAATAAGAGAGGAAATAAAAAAATACTATTACCTACATTCCAATCTGTTCAATGATGAATGAGTAAATTTCTATGAGTTAAATGTAATGAAAAACTCATTAATTTTATATTTAATTAATAAAGCAATACACGTGCACCTTTACATTAGTACACATCCATTTAGAGTTCAATATTTACAATACTCTTTTCCTTTAATACAGTGAAATGCGTATTTTGAAATTGGTGAAGTGTTTTTACTGTCTAGTATGTTATAAATGGAATTCAGGACCAGGGCAAGCCAATTACTACACCAGGATATAAAGTTTTAAAAAATTATTACAACATTTCGTGGGTGCTTAACTTCTTAAGGTTCTGGAATGAACATCAACATTGTAAACTGATTCAACACTATATAACTGAGAGAACAACCGAATTACAGTAATACATACATAAACCAATTCCATTAAATATATAACATACTAAAATTTTGGAATCAAAATTGCAATGGATAACAGCATGAAACGCATTTCTGGTCGCGAGCGGCAGCAAGCGTTAACAACAGGTGAGTTACGCAAAACAATCTGAATCCAAGTCTCTAATATAAACAAAAAACAAATCGTTGCAAGTATAATTTGAATATAAAACCGTTGACAAAAAGTGTTATTGTTGCAATACGATATAACTTTTCTCTGTTCTTAATTCGTTACAAAAATGAATGTTTAACATCGTGAGATAGACTTTTGTTAGTTCATTTAAGTAAAAAAATAATCAAGATCTTTCAGGAAAAATTTGTCATCTTGATAGTTTTTAATTTTTGTAAATAATAGAATCTTATAATGTAACATTCTTCTTCTACGCATTTCTATGTAATATATTAAAATGAAAAATCCTACGTATTTTTTTGTAGATCTTACCGTCAGAATAATTTTTTTATATAGATGGATTAAATCGTAACAAATTACAATTTGTTATCATTACTGAAAGAATTACTAACTTTCAAAATATTTATTTATTCATCGTACGGTATTGTGAGCTGTAACACTGCTCTTAGGTAGTGTCCCTCGCCCGAGTTTTCGACCCAGACTTCCTTGAGAGCCTACCTCCGACGCGGGTCCTTTATCCAGCAAACGCATCTCGTGGGCGGTCCCCTAAATACGCCCGAGTTTGACTCTCACTTTTTTCGCCAGGCGCCGCTCTCAGTTAACAATATCTGAACTGTCTGGTTGGGAGAAAGTGAAATCTCATTAGGGCGAGATATTGGAGGGATTTAATTTTGCCGGTCATCTACCAGAGTTATTTTACATGCCTTGTGCCGACAGTGACATGGCTACTGTGGATGTTCCGCCCCTCGAAAATCCACGCACCTCGGCCTGCATCGAACCCGCGCACTGGGGGTTCAGACGCCAATAAGCAACCCACCCAACGAGGCGGCACTCTCAAGATAGATTTGATTGATTGATTTATATTTTCTAATTGTTTCCGTAGGATGTCAGAATTTTATCAGAATTATGGAATTTAAATTATGAATTGATTTCTAATTGCCTGCCAAAAAGTCTATTTCATTTCTTATCACATTGTTTGCTCTTGCGTTCACAGAAAACCAGATGTGGCCAAACCAGTTAGTCGCACAGGAACATGCCGCGTGTGTCTAAAGAGCTTCAAACCCGATGATTTTTTCCGAACCTGTTGTGAATGCCAACAAAAAGTGTGTGAAGACTGTGCTTCGTATTCTAAACCTGATGAAAATGAGGATGAGGTAAGTGACGTCTATACCAAATTTTGCGTACAATTAAAGATCGTACTATATTGACAAATTTTACCAGAAAAATACTAACGATGAAATATTTTGACAAATAAAACAAAGGAGAATGAATTATTGACTTGTAAATTCCCATTATGACGGACGTAGTGTTGTGGCGATAGATCTTCTATAGAACACATAATATTCTTGCCCATGATCGGTAGGCAACTCCTCTTTCGCGGGTGTTTGGCAGGCAGATCTTTGCTTGTAGCAAGAAGTGTATGAAACGATTAACATTGCATCATGCCTAGCAATCACAGACAAATGTCATGTAGAACTTTATTGTATAAAAAACCCCACCACATGTTCATTAGCAATGAATTATCATCTCCGTCCCCACACCTAAGCCTGAACGTTTATAACATTTTATGTAAGACATCTGTAAAGGTATTTTGGATTTCCAATTAATAGAAAACATAAATTATCTCTATATACCGTATTCTGTTGAAACGTTTGGTGCTTTTTAAATTTGTTGAGTCTTCAATTGACGCAACGCGTGTCCAAGACCCGGGCTGGGGGGTGCGTTGAGCGCATTGCGCTTCCGGAGTAATCCTCCATGAATTCATATACGTCATGTCATATCCGTCACGTCTCGACGCAGTAAGTTGTCAAGAGGACCGCCAAGTAGCATCTCCGCGTACGCGCTTCCGCGTCACAACACAGCAACCAGAATTGGGAAGGAATTAGGATTGGGTTAGGGTTTAGGACAGGATAGTCCAATCCCTGTGAAGCATGCAAACTCATTTTGTCGTAACACATTTCACGTCAGGTTCTACGGGGATTCTACGGATTCGGACCCGGAACCTGAGTGGTGAAAGGCAAGCGACTTTGCCACTAAGCCATGAGAGCGTCATGATATTGGCGAATATTTCTACCGAGCGATTCCATCGTCTGATCAGAGTTATGGCAGGATTCAGTGACGGATAATTGTTCGTAAATTCGAAATGGTAAGGGAGCTATGCATTTTATTTTGTTAAGGAAGCTATTTAATCTTCATTTTTCTATCTTTTTGTAACAAGGGGAGGAGATTGATGGACTTTGCTTTCGTTCGGTTCGAGGATAGGGAAGATAATAGAATGCTTCCGTGTAGAAGGATAATATCCTCTACTTGAGGATTATTGAATATATTGGCGATACACCTAATAGAGATTTGGATTGATTTCGGGTACCACGGATATAAGCAGTGCTTAATTTCTACAATTTTAGGTTCCCAAATTAATATTTAATACAAATAGTTGAATATGTATGTTATTTTTTAATAACTATTCCCGAGGTACCGCAACGCAGTTACCTCGTGTTTCGCCAGAAATCAAGCCCTAGGTATAAGTATATTGTTCTTACCTAATCTGGTGTCACTGGCAAGGCAAAGTTGCTTCGCTTTGCTGTAGCTCTTGAATTGAAACCCTCTGAGCGATGAGGGTGAATGTTTGTAGAACATAGACAACTATTTGTTGACACGGTTTGTTTGGAATGTTTAATCTATTGTAGTTTTTTGTAGTTCGTCAATTTTGTTTAATTAATTTCAGTATTGAAAAATGTTTAATGTTAATGTGAGCTGCTTAATGACGTGAGTTTTTATTAAATTGATTAATTCTAGCATATTTTCAGAATTGTTGATATGGTTAGATGGGCTTATAGTGTTTCCAGAGGGTTCCAAATCAGCGTTTTTCTATATTTGGAAATTGATTCGCAATTGTGCAAGCAACATAAAGGATTAATTCTATTTATCATGGATTTTGCAAATACACTTGTTAAATATTTGTTTGCTAGACTGCGCGTTATGGTGTCAATGACTATGCCTTCGCTTAACGCTGAAAATTTAGGATTTGATTCTCAATTTGCAGTGATTTGCGATGTAGTTTGTGGTAGACGCAATGCAGCCAGTAAACAGATAACTGACCAGCTTTTTAATAGCAAAATTGTTGTTAGGTTGCAACATTACGTTGGACATGCTGCGATGTTGGTGGTAGAAAGAGGCGCTGTTGTTGTTAATGTTAAATGTAGTATAGTTAGGTAGGAGTTTGTTGGGTTGTTTTTCTGGACGTCGTAGTCCTGGTATGCGATTTATTTCATTCCTCCACATCGCCCACTGTCTGGAAGACCTGGGCTAGGCCACCGCTATCGCTTGATGATGTGGAACTAACTATTTAGAACCCCCTTATACAGTGTTTGACTTTCTTTTAGCACTAGTACAAAAAACTGAATGGGAGAAGGCAGCTGCAAGGCGAGGCACTGCGCGCAGGGTGCGCCTGTGCGGTTGCTTGCGGAGGAATGGAACCATTATATTCGGGATGCAATTAAATGTGTTGCAGAGTCACTGGCGATGCAGTATCTGCCGGCGGAAGCTGCAAAGCCGAGCCCAACCCGTCATGCAACAAGACTCTACCGACAGTTTGCTCGATGTGCCGGTGCTGGAAGCACTGCAGCGGCGGCACTCGGATGTTAAGATTGGGTCCAGCAATCTCACCGTCTCTGGAGGAGGTGAGCGCCACTGAGTGTTACGTCCAATTCGTGTTCCATCTCTGGGCAAAGAGTGCCACACGTTTCAATAAATGTGATAACATGCCATTTACTTCATGTAAAAGCGCTAGAATTTCAGTCGTGAGGGCTAAGCTTTGGGCTACGGCATTACCTGAAGCTCAGGCCGAGGCTTTCGCTGAGGCTCGGGCTGAGCTAGGACTGAGGCCCAGGCTGAGGCTAGAGCTGAGGCTTGGGCAGAGGCTTGAGCTGAGGCCTGAGCTGAGGTTGGTGCTGAGGTTCGTGCTGAGATTCGGGCTGAGGCTCTGGCAGAGCTAGAACTGAGGCCTAGGCTGATGCTCTGGCTGAGGCTCTGGCTGAGGCTCGGGCTGAGGCGAGGGGTGGCTGCTGTTACAGGTGCGGGGGCGCTGGCGCGGGGCTGGCGCCGCCGCGCTCGCCTGAGCTGCGTCGCCCACTCCGACGTCTCGCCCGCCTCGCTCAAGGAGCTGAGAAGGTTGGGCGCGAGCGCCGCGAGGAGCTGCGTTGGAGCGCGAGCTTCGAGTGGCCGTCAGCACAAGCGCCGCCCGCTGCCGCGCGGGCGGCGACGCCGAGGGTGGGCGCGGGGCGGGGGCGGACGGCGCGCGCCCGAGCGACGGCATGGGCTGCGCGGGCGATGGGGGCGACGCGGGCGACCCGGGCGACGCAGGCGGCGCGGGCGACGGGGGCGACGGCGGCAGCCTAGGAGGCGGCAACGTCACCTCGGGGGATGGTGATTCGACGGGAGCGACGCCTCAGCAGGAAAGACGCGCCTTCGACAGCTGGGACGCGCGGCTCAAACCAGGTGAGTGCAGCGCACGCCGACTCCTCTTCTCGCTAGTCCTTCCGTCGCGCGAACGAAAGTTCCTGTGAGCGGAGAGATCAGAGCACCCGAACCTGCGATTCTTCCCAAACCCATCGGAGCGATCACATTGTTCCATCCGACAGTTCAATCAACGCCAGGATCCGAATCAACATTCCTTATTATAACTTATTACATTCCAGTCCACAAAGGTTAATCTCTTACTGGTGGCGAATACATTATTTCCTTTGATGAATCCTAAATAACTGAACATATTTTATGAATACAGCACATTTCACGGAAATTGTCTTACAGTGACAACAAGACGCAACTACTCTGAATTTTGAGAAACCTAAACTTAAATGCGTTAAATTATACATGTATATGCCGAACAGTAGCGAAAAATAAAATAAATCAATTTATAAATCAATTAAAAAAACATGTGCAACTGTGTGTTCAGTGTTGTTCACAGTAACAACAAATTCAATTCTTTTTTGAAGTTCCCTTTTTTCTTTCAAATGTTTCCCTATAAAAAGGAAGAAAAATGTGCCTCTTCCGAAAGTAAATCATGAATTGCTAAAAATATTACTAATTCTTGTAGAACCAAACAACTTATTTATTATGCAGAGACGGAATAAGTGTTATAAATTTCTACGATATGTGGAGGTAGAATATTATCACCTATTTTCAATGACCATGTGGTTCGAAATTTCACTGGCCTTATGTTCTGACGCAGTCAAAGACATTTTTTCAGTCGGCCAAACACCAATACATGGCGAATTGCCAACAAATCCGTGTTAAATGTCACATATGTAGCACCTTTGTATCAAATTTCCTACCACATGTGCATTGACAAAAAGGGAGTACCTGCCATTCTCTGCATTTGTAACATTTGTTCTGAGACCCGTGTACTAAATGAAAACTTTGCAATATATCCAACAAGTTTCGTTAATATATTAGCAAATCTACATTCATGAAAACCATGTTTAAAGTTTTTTTTAAACGTCTAAACACTTATAACCTATATCTCACAACACCTCCAATTTTGTGATTATCCAATATTTAATGCATATTTTTGAATTATCTGTAATGGAACAATGTGTGTGTGACTTCCCAATCAGTTCATAAGATGCACTAAATTAGTAAGAACATTCAAACTGTGGAACTCACGTTCGTATATCACACAAAAATCATTGATTCCCTTGTGAACGGAGCATCGCAATCATTGATCCGTACTATGAGGCCACACTGGTTAGTTCTGATTTTCAGTTTCAGCTTCGCTTGCCCCGAACAGTCACGAAAAACCCTGCCAAGCGTCATTGTGACAAGTCGTCGTCGTGATAACATTATACATATAGGATAATACTTGGTTTACGTTATCCTCCTTTTTTGCGTTTTCAGCTAGAATTATCTAGTCCGTCTTAAACACACAAGGAGAAACACACGAGCACCTATGCCCAAGATGCGATTCGAACCCGTTGCCCTCCGAGCCACGGTAGTTTCCGCTCTCCTGCCTTAGCGACAGTAGTGCCCCGGATTCACAGGCTGGTTTTAATATTATTTATGGGAAAATAATTGATGGTCAATTGATGAAGAATGTTCAACTTGTAGTAAATGAATTTTTCTTTAATGTATTTTTTTTAGTTTTTTTACGTTTTTCCTATACCACGTGTGAAGAGGATAAAGCTGAAATATACTTCTTTCTTTATAATTATTAATAATTATTGGTATTCATGTAATTTTTTGGTGAAGTTTGCATGTCCGTGTTGTGCTTCATACTCCATATTTTGATCTATAAATGTGCTGTATTTATGCTGCTTTCCGATTTTTCAGTAGCCTCGCCAATGCTGTGTCCTTCTGCTATAATGACAGTCGTCAGCATATTTTAATAATTGTGTTTTATTCACATGTTGGTAAGTATTTGTTTATAACCATAAAAAGGTCCTGACATACTGCCCGATGAGACGCCGGCAAGTACCATTTTTAATTGTGAGTAGCTATTTTATTCCTTTCTCGATCACATTTTTCCAGTCTTTCTTCACGTAGCAAAGGCACAGATAGCATTATATTAGTTCTGAATGATAAAATTAATTCCCCAAATGGCACTTACAGCTTTTAGTGTTTTCTCATAATATACCTTTAGTAATAAATATAACAATTATGCGTAATATATAACACAATGTTCATTTTCCCAAATTGTTTGTAAGATGCACTAAATTACTAAGAACATTCAAACTGTAGTACTTGCGTTCTTACATCACACAAAAATAGTTTTTCTCAATGACTAATTTTAAAGTAAAGTACTTATGTGCTTGAGGTAACAAATTCCTGTTCGATACGTATTTCTTCAATTTGACCTTTACGTGTTAAAAAACTTTCTCCACATTAACTTTTCTATAGATGGCAAATATTCAGAACCTTGAGACTTTGTGAGGTCAAAAACCATAAATTATTATGATTAAGATTAAAAAATCATTCAAAAATATTGATACGGATTCAACTGAAAATATTAAATGAGCAATTGACAATTTTTCATACAACTTAACAATTGGCAAAGTTAGTCATGCGGTTTCTGGATTGGAAGATACTATTTAATTGCTTGTATGAACGTCACTCTGGCATCACCTTGGAAACTCATGAGTTGCAAAACTCCCTTCTTGGTATATTAATGTTTTTGGTTCAAATCGCCTTGACCGGAAGTACTGGTGAGTACACAAGTCAATTGTTCATTAGGTGTTATTCTAATATCTCAAGTAATTGGTTTTCGGTTTTCATTTCTCACTCATATCCAATGTACTTTCTGTTTCTTTTTTAGTTTTATTCCCTTAACACGTATAATGCACAGCACAGGATTGATTAAAATGTGAAGACAATAGATTTGCAATGCATGCGCTACTTATGGGTAAGCCAATAAACGAGTTAGACTACTGCTTACTTATTGAATTAAGTTAACGATTGTTAATATAAATATCGTTATATTTGTATAATACGTTCGACCAAATAAAATTAATAATAGTGTAATATTACCCACAATAATAATCATATAAATGGTCTGCATTGCGTTGTCGGACAAAGCGTTTGCCGTAAGGTTAGTGTGGCGTCGTTAACACGAGGGCCAGAACCGTTAGGTCGGTGAAAGTACGTTGCGGGGGAGGAATGGGTTGAGCCTGAACATCCGGGAGTTTGCGCTCGGGCGGTTGACTCAGGTAGTGCCGCAGAGCCAAAAATACCGGAGGCTGTAAACTCCGAGGATGCTGCCGGCGAGCCTCGTTTACGGAAGCAGGCAGCCAACCTGAGAATTCTGTGTGTGGGCGTAAACCAAAGGCTGGCCTGCGAGTCTCGCGCCAGCCGGCGAATCTACCTATGGAACAGTGGTGGGGGTGTCAGCCTCAACTATTTAACGCGGTGCCATCTGCGACCGCGCTCTCATTCAGTTTGCATCGGGAAGCTTGTACGTGTGTACAAGGGGTGTAGGAGTGTGGGCGAGATGTCCGGAGAGTAAGGGCCAGACAATCTCACGTGCTGTAGGCACACGGTCGCCACGACCGGGTTAAATTTTGGCGTCAGGCCATGTGACGGTAATTGTCACGGGACCGAGGTCCGATAGCGCGCATCACGCGTGGCTTGTATTTTCTGCGGTAAAGCAGTGTTCTGAAAGGAAAAGGTTGCCGGAGTGTTTTAATATTAGCAATTCATTGTAACTGTACATAATCTTTAATATATTATTTTTCTTTTTTTATTGAAATGTATTTCTTATTTCACTACATCACATTAGTTTGGAAG
Source organism: Gryllus bimaculatus (assembly GCA_017312745.1). NCBI lineage: Eukaryota > Metazoa > Arthropoda > Insecta > Orthoptera > Gryllidae > Gryllus > Gryllus bimaculatus. The sequence goes on along the minus strand of BOPP01000111.1, from coordinate 4,128,357 downwards.
CTACTTTCTGTTCGTGCATGTGTAGCTAACGTAGTGTTTTCCAGAAACAAAGTCTCTCAGCATAAGTTCTGGAGTAGCGAGATGTTTTCTCTTCTCGGATGGGAGTTGTGTTTCGAAAAACATGGTTCCCTTTTTTAATAGGGTGCTATTCATTAAACTTCAGTTGTAGTACCTTCCCCTTAATAGGCTACAAAAACGTGTATTGTGAGAGTCGTTTGCAGAACAAGTGCAGTGGAGGGAGCTCTGTTACATTTATTTATTTATTTGTTCATTTATTGCCAGCATGTATTTTATTTAGTTATGGTATCAGAGCCCGTTAGTGTCGATGAAGAGAATTCTGCGAAGTTGGCTTGTGGGTCGTTCATGAATACGCATTCGTCTTCGGATCGTAGATTTGTAACGGTTAAAAGATTTACAATATGCTGCTAATAATTTGTTCTGGAATGACGCTGCTTCCTAATTAGCATCATAGGGCTAACTGTCATGTAAAACAACTGGTGTCCGTTTATTCGCTAGAATAGTGAGGTCGAATTGTAAGGGTCGTTAATGGTTATGTTATAAAAGGCTAATTGTCGCGTAAAAATTCCATTTACAACAGCTACTACAGCTCCAAACTTTAGGGCTATTCTCCCTTATCGTAACAAACGTGAAGGAATCGGCTTACTTTCGCGAAAAATGGCGAACGACATGGCCCGCGAGCAGAATTATGTCGTATTTTTATTCTTGAACTTTTTAGAAGAATTGACGCTTCGATACGTATCCAATTTCAAGACGAGAGTCCGGCCTTTGGCCTGCGCAATCAACATGAAACATTCTTGAGGTTCACCTACGCATAATTTCCCGTGCATTTTAATACAAACACTTTCTTGCGGGACACCTCTGACGCTTCGTTCGAGTCGAAGTTCAAGACGATACTTCGGTCTTCGGCCTATGCGATGCAATTAACTTAAACTGTTGCTAAGTTCGTTCAATTTTCATTTCCGACGCATTCTATGTCAAAACACCCTTTCAATTAATGAAGACGGGCCATTGTCTTTTGAGGCACGAACCAAATTGTCCTCGTTGCAGCCACTCGGTCTTCACTTTCGTCCACTGATTTCGCGACGTCGAAATTCGTTACAAGGACTTCCGCCCACCTCCTGTTAAGGACTTTTGGGTAAGACGGCGGGAGGGGCGTGCGACGCCGCGAGAGCGCGCGCGGCCCTCGCCGACGCTGGGGCGTGTGCCTGCAGACGGAGGCGAGGCCGTGGACCACAGCGGCCGGCCGCGCGCCTCCATGGGCGACGTGCTGGCGCTGGTGTCGGGCGACGCGGGCGGCGGCGGGGGCGGCGACGAGGACGACGCGTGGCGCCGCCACCGCAGCCGCACCGCGCGCCGCAAGTCCCGGGTCACGCGCCAGCACAGCTACGACGACGAGCTGAAGAACTCCAGCGGCGGGGGCGGAGGCGACGCGGGCCAGCTGGGCGGCGGGCCCGGCGGCGGCGACAGCGGCCTCGGTCAGTGCGCGCTGGAGTTGCTTTTCTAACTGCTGGGCTTCGGCCCTTTTCTTATCTGTACTAAGCTTTCAACAAATATCAGGTCCAATATTAAATCAATCCATTTCTAAAATGCTATATTTATATTACATTCCTATCTTTGTTTCGTTTCCATAATGGCCCTGCTGTTTTTCTGATGATGTATTATTCCATAAAAAAACATTAATACGTAATAAACGTTCAGTAAAAGCGAAAACTGTTGGTATGAACGTAACTCTGACTCTTTTTGTTTGTGAAAAGCAAGGCAAAACAAGTTTCATTAATCTAATTCTGACCGTGTTATGCTCGTCAGTTGCAAGCTATAATTTCGCATTATCTGACTGTTCACGATCACTCGGGTAAATGAGGTCACTTTATTTCAAAGAGCATGACCAAAGCGGTATGTCTGCAGCCGCTCTCGGAATCTCCTCTAAAACTGATGACATCTGTACAAAACTGCTTCATCATTATGAAATAGTATTGTAATTGTCATTTCCATATTTTAAACGATTTTACTCATCATTTTCGAGCATCTGAGAATTGCCACAAAAATGCGGCCGTACCGTTGTGACTCTTAGTAGTAAACATTTTAGTTCAACGTATATCTCAAACGTAATATCACTACACTGAAACATTTTTGTACATAATTTTAATAACTAACTTGTATTATAATTGAATATATTGATTTTTACGACAAAAATACAAATAACGACAGCCGCGTCTATTCGTTGGCGTAACAAAATCAAAATCAACATCTCGAACTGCGCCCGACGAGATAGTATACTAGTAGTCGTCCACGCACCAACGCGTTAAATCCGTTCGTGAACGATGTTGCCGCTTGAGTCAAACTGAACTGGCAGAAATGGTGTAGGCAGAAGTGTATACTCTCTGCACGTGCAAGGGCACGTGGTGTGAAAGTGGTGGCAGATGTGGAAGAGACCTGAGGAGCAGCAGGTGGGAAAGGGCCACGAGAAACCGCAGATGAGAGAAGCGGCAGATAAAATACATTACGCTACACATTTGGTGTGAAAGGTTGACGAAGGTGTGGCAGGTGTGAAAGAGCTACGCGAATCGGCAGTTGTGAAAGGGCCACGTAGAGCGGCAGGTGTGAAAGGGGCATGAAGAGCGGTAAGTGTGAAAGAGCCCCGAGGAGCGGCAGGTGTGAAAGGGCCACGAGGAGCGGCAGGTGTGAATGGGCCACGAGCGGCAGGTGTGAAAGGGCCTTGAGGAGCGGCAGGAGTGGAATGGTCACGAGGTGCGGCAGGTGAGAAGCAGCCGGCGAGGCGCGAGGCTGGCGCTGAGCGCGTCGGCGTGCGCAGGGTTGCCGATGTCGCTGCCGCGCCGGGCGTCCGCCTACGACGTGTACGCGGTGCGGTCCGGCGGCGCGGAGAGCCCCGGCCTGGGCCAGGGGCTGGCGTCGGCGCGCCTGCAGGGGCAGCAGCAGGCGCCGTCGGCCGGGCCCGGGGGCGGGCGCTGCGCCAACGGCCTTGGCGACGCGGCCGACGACGCGGCCGCTGCGCAGGCTCAGGCCCAGGCCCAGCGCCGCCCGTCCTTCCGCGCGGGTGCGTCCCCTGCCGTTGCAGCGCGCGCCTCCCGCCCTTCCGCACGTCCCACCGGGGCGGATGTAGTGGCTGCGGGCACCCGGGCTCCCCGAGCACAAAAGCCTGTGGGGGCTCCGCTCCCGACAAAAAAAGATTACAGGGAGATTACTAAAAGAAGGGACCGCTTTGTCAGATACTGCTTGGCCACTGCTGGTTATGTGCATGCCCTCATTTTGTCAGAGCGTTCGTTTATGATTAGCGCATTGTATAGATTATGATTAGCGCATGTAAATCATTCATCACGATATCTTGTAATGCCATCGCTCTACATGTCCTTCATTTGTTTTTCGATCTGTCAAATTGGTCCCTTCTTAGAGTAACTCCTCTATAAAAAACTAAATACCAAATATTTTTACTGTCATCATATTATTTATAAAATACCCTATTTATCAGTATATTCCATCAACGATTATATTACAGATACACTTTTTACGACATATTTCGAATTTTCCTCAGAAACGCCCCCCCCCCTCTTGGGTGGAAGGCTATAGGAGCAACTGCTAATTTTCCTTGCCGATAAATCCGGTCCTGATACAAACATTCATGTGCTTTAGGTATCACGCCCAAAGTACGAAGTACTCATGCTTTTTCTCGTCGTTTATTTTCAGAGATACAGTAAATCGTCTACAACACTCTCAAAATGACTCGGTAAAATTTCATAATTGTTCTGTAATTTGTTAAGATGTCCTTCAAGGCTATTTAATTTATTTCTCCTCAACCTATCGCTGAAATAAGGTATTGTGTGAAAATGTACAAAATGACTAACTTTTTTGTGCAGACTTCCCATACCCTTCAAGCTCTCAAGCGACCTTTCCGACGGGATCCGTCAAGCAAAGGCAATGTAAAGACGATTCCATAACATGTCGCGTTATCTTAACATGTCGCGAGATATTTTTGATACGGCAACTTAGTGGCCTATATTTATCAGACGTTTAACGCAATAGCGAAATTGGGACAAATTATAAGCTACATACTTTCGACATTCGAAGTAAATGAAAATCACCCTCACTACCGTTTCAAAGAATGATTTAGTAACATGAGTAGAAGATTTGTCACTTTTATTACAAACATACGATGTTGTTTGGGAACACATTCAGATAAGGCAAAAAATGAAAAATGTTTAAGTAAAGTCTCAAAATCTTTCTTGGTCGAGTCAAGGTAAAATGAAAAATATTAACAAAAGAAAAAATTTTCACCAATGATATTGGCATATTTAGGTGTGTATTTAGGCACTTGTCTTATGAGGGCATTCTCATGTAATACTGCTCATGTAACTGCTAATTCAAGTACACTACGCTACACATTTACAACTCTCCTGAATTCACTGAACCTACACAAAGCTCAGTGTGTGTATTTTGCACATGCAAATTTTCTGATAAGATTCGTTCTACGAATAACCCAACGGATTTTTTTGAGAATTTGAACTGTCTGTATTCAATTTCGTTCAATTTTCGTCTTTTTTGGAGAATTAAATGGCGATGTTACAACAGAACCTGCTTTCTCGTATTATGTGCAACCGTTACATATTTTAACACTAGCATAACCGTGTGAAATTCGTCAACATTTTAACTCTCTTGCATATCGTTTCGTGGTCAACGTCGGATTATTTCAGTAAGACATCGTCTCATTGACCCAACACAAAGTTCTGCGGGTGTCCCACTCCACAAAAGTATTTGCAGGCTAGAATTTAATCTTGAGCGCATAGATTTATGACAATGTGGTTGCCACTTTGCCATCACCGTACTCCTGCAGGCGAGGTCGACGGTTGTACTGGCCTGAGGTTCTAGCGGAGGTTGGAAACGGTCTCCCAGACCCTGAGTTTGTCAGCCTCATTCACGTGGGTGCCCAGGTGGGCGCATTGAGTGGGTGGGGTTTAGTTCCAGGTCGCTTTTCCGCTCGAGTGGCCCACAGTTGAGTTTCTATTGCCGACCGCAAGGAACGATTGGTGCGTGGCCTCGACAGCGGACCACATATGAATGTGTGAAAACCACAACGGTATAAGTGACATTTTATACATTCTGAGAAATCTGTTCAGTTAGATCAATATCACTGTAAATTTGCAGTGCTTTGTTTCATCATTAAAACCACGACACTTCAATTCTTCATTAAATCCACGAAAATACATTGCCACTGAAATATAGCCTAAAATAAACACTTTTTCTCAGAATTTATAAAATGTCGCTTTTCCGTTCTGGTTTTCACCTATTCATACAGAAGTCCCAGCGGGAAATTGAGGTCCCTGCACCGTTTCCCTGATTTCCGGCAATAGTCAGTGTATGAGCTGTGGGGAACGCAATGGGACATGTGGCAGTTGGAGTGATGGCTCTAACAATATGAAAGTAAATGACTTGTTTAAAACTTATTTAATTTCCGAATTTCGAAATTTCAGTAATAAAAATCTGACCTATACCTTATTTTTAGGCGAAATTGTCTCTCTTCGAGCAACAAAGTAAAGAAAAAAGATGGTGCCGTTTTTAAAACAATCTTCTACGTATTGATATTTTGGAAAGACGTAAAGATTTTACATAAAACTACATGGAAGCGTACAAATATTTTGGCTACACTACTTGCGCCCGTTTCCTTGAGATCTCATGTTGCGAGATGGAAGAGGAGAAAGGGATTAGTGTCAACAATATCTCGAATCAAATCGGTATCTCGTTTCACGATGCAAATTGTATCTACTTCATGGTAGTGAAGATAGCAAATGTTTTACAACACTCTTCGATACAGTTATTGACAATTCAACTAAGCATAGGAAGAAAAAGAGGTTGGGATTCCGGAGATCAAGAAATGGAGCACTAATTGTAGTGCTCACCCCAGATTCGTAACAAAGATATTTTCTGTTACTTTGATGTTAAAAGTAAATAAGTATCTTTTTTATGAAGATCAAGGTTTGTGGGGAGGGTCTGCACCGATAGCATCCAGCCTACAAGTGTTTTTCTGCCTAAAAATTGGTACTTCTTGTGTATCAATACATAACGTTTTCTTAGATGCGAGAAAGTAAAATATTTCATTGTGTTCAATTTCAAAGTAATTTTTATTAGTTAATTTTTGGTTGTTTATAATTAATGCAAGTGAATACTGAACAAGTTCCGTTGTTGTAGAAAATATTTTTCCCCTTCGTAACTGAACATATCAATAAGCTTCAAAAAATTTTTAAAAAAAGATAAAAAATGTAAATGAAAGTAATTTTGAATGTTTAAGCAAAAAAATTGAGAATTGTATTATAATTTACTGTTAAGAGTGGATGTACACAAAATTCAACCTAGATTTAGACATTTATTGTGAACAACCAAAAATACTAATAAAAGTAAAGAATATATTTGCTACTAGTTTGTTTCGATGAAGATATTTTCATTTGCCCCTCTGATACGATTAAAAACTACGCTTGTGGATTTGTGTCACCAAGAGTGTTCAGGGGAGGGGCTAAAGCCCCTTAAGCCCCACCGAAACAACAATGTGAGGAGTGGTTGAAGTAATGTTGGCGCAGGCGAAGAGGCGACGGCAGCGCAGGCGCAGGTGCAGGCCCAGGCCCAAGCTCAGGCCCAGGCCCAGGCCCAAGCCCAGGCCCAGGCGCAGGCCCAGGCGCAGGTGCGCCGCCCGTCCTTCCGCGCGGGTACGCACCTCCCCCCCCCCTCGCCACCCCCAAAAAATCTCTACTCTACCCTCTCTTTCTGCTTCGGGACAGGGCTCATTGGGGTGCTGGAACCTCCTAGTAAAGCGTGGAGAAAGATTGCAAACCATCACCCAATACCTTGCACGAAGATGGCATTTATTCGTTTACTGATATTTTTTGTTTCATATGTAAACTCGAGTTTGTGGGAAATAGTTCCTTACTATTAATGTTCCAGGGCTACAAATGCTCGTGAGAACGTTAGCACATTAGAATCATACCATTTGTATGTTTTACCGCAGTATTATCAAATTAAATCACCTAGACAATGAAAATTATGCTACTCAAATCGTCTTAGTATTGTTTGTAAAACAGCATCGGCATATTAGATTCTAACGGCATTCATAAATAAATGATACTTTACGAAATATTGAATGCTCTTGTAACAGACCGTTCAGAGTCCTTACAGTTTACAAATATGAAATCTTTAACTTGCAGTGTTAGAATATAGCACATACATATTCGTATTATTTGCAACCAATACGTAAATTGATAATTAAATTCCCAGAATATTTTGATTTCTCCACCAAACTGGTTGTTACACAGCACGGTGTATCTATTTCTTCTTCTGTTCTTCTAAGACCCACTTCAGTAGTAAAGTTGACCTGTTTTGCTGCATGCATTGAAACAAACAGTGACTATAAATGCTGAATTTATAGATCTGAATGACGATCAACATAATATAGAGGATATGAGAGAAGTTCTAAAAAAATTCCACATGTTTAATTTTTGAGAGTTCAAATATTTTCATGAAAATTGCTCTTATTTCAAACAATTCAGTGCACTGTCCTTAATACTACAAAAATGAAAAAATTGGAACTGTTTTCTGAAAATTTGACACGATCTGATACACTAGTATTTGAAAACTTCCAATATTTAGAAAAAATGGACATGAAATCATTTAACGTTTCAATATTGATGAATCGTAGACGCACAAACAGACAGAAGGAGAAGCAAACAGAGGGATAGAAACAGACGAATCGACGAAGAGACATGTTTTCAAAATATACACATTTTCGGCATTAGGGAGCACTAATGTTAATTTCCGTCAAAATCTCGAGAACGATACTTTGCAACGTAACATAATATTCTCTATACTAAGAATAGGAGAAAGAAAGTAGTGGCTCTGGAATTAGTAGTCATGCCAAAGAGCAAAACATTCGTAAGTTGTAATTATCTGTAAATCTTAAGGTCAACCAACTTTGCAGATAATTCCAAGGAGCATAAAAAAATCAAAGTATTGCTTTGTCCCCGAAACACGGTGGCGAGCGTGCTCTGGTGTTGCAGCGGGCTTCGAACTCCCGTCCTCGCCCATGTCTCCGGAGGCGGGCAGCCCCACGGCGATGTCGCTGGGCGTGGACGACGAGCGGCGGTCCAGGCGCCGCGGATCCCAAATGTAAGTCTGCGCATGCGCATCTTCCAAACGCTTCCCCGGGCCAGCGCTGTCGGGAAGACACTCAACCACGCAAAGATTCAGCAATTAATGCAGACATTGCGGATATTTATCTGTAAATTATTCAGTGTAATTACACTCGTACTGAGATTGTAGAGTGTTTGCTAAAACAAGCACGAAACACTGAAGCGATATTTGAAGTCCAAGGGAGAAACGCTTCACAAAGCTCTTTGTGAGCGTGGTTCAGAGCCAGCATTCTCTGAAGTGGTTCTGATCAGGAGGTCCTAGGGTTTGAGTCCTGACGGTGATCAATTTTAGATGCTAGCTGTAGCTAGGTCGAATTCAGCCACTGTCTGCTCTGATCAGTTTTCCTTGGTTTCTTCGACCAATGCCAGGCGAATGCCGCATCGGTACCCAACGGCGAAAGGCCGCACTCCATTCCACTTCCTCGTCCTCTTCTCTCCCCTTACACACATTGAAACGCACTACACAGCAGAGGCACTACACACGACATATGCAGGGAGACCAGTCGAGTGCCAACATTTTTCTTCGGCTGAAGCTTATCCTGGCTGGGGCGGTGCTTCACTGGGGCAAGATACCTCAAGAGGAATCTTCTTCGCAAATAGACATGTAGGTCGGTCCAGGATGTCACCATCCAATGGGCAGCGAATCAACGCCACCTCCCGGGGTCAAACACTCGTTACACAAACGGGACCAATTATTTTTTCATGTTTCCGGGCACGTCACCGCTACGGTCATTAGTTCCGTAAGTGCTGTGCATGTTTGTTCACGGGAGTTGGCGGTGATCTTTCCCCGCTGGATGAGATCCGCCCTACATGCAGCGGCTTTCCTAATCAGGTATCTCCCACTCGCGGGGCATCGCCTCAGACTAGACACGCCCTCAGTTCGCGGCGTACGTGGCAAGGTAGTGCATGCAAATTTAAGTGTGTAAGTAAAGGGCGAGGATATGACAAAGAAAAGGAAGAAAAGATCGCGCGCGATCCCTAGCCCGTTCGTTAGGGTACTGTTCCGGCATTCGCCCAGTAGTAACCGGAGAAACCACGGAAAACGCCGGACACGAACAGCCGACCGCTAGAACTCTCGCCCAGACAGCGGCTGGAGTCGACGTAGCTAGAGCCGCAGTCCGGCGTCCGTCGGGACTGGCCCCCTAGGCGCCCGCCAGCGTGGGCGAGCGAGGGCGAGCGTTTGCGAGCGTGGGCGAGCGTGGGCGAGCGAGGGCGAGCGAGCGCGAGTGCGGGGTGTGCGGGGGTGTGCGCAGGGTGGAGCGCGCGCTGCCGCAGACGCCGCTGTCGGGGGCGGCGGCGCCGGGGGCGGCGCGGCCCTCCTCCACGCCGCCGCGCAACATGGACGACCTGCGCCAGGGCAGCGTCGCCGGGGAGGACATCAAGATCGTCATTCACGATGTCGACTCCGACGCCAACTTCAGTGAGTTCTCTTCTGCACGCAGACGCTTTCTTGCTTACAACTGTGAACAATTCTCACGTTTTCTCTGAAAAATCTAAACTTGTGAATTAAGCTTATGAGAATTAATAATTGTTCGAGAAAATAAAAACCAGAAATAAAATATACTTTGTTATAAGTAACCCCAAAGTATTTTACCTTTACATAATATTTGTATTATTATTATTATGAGAGGTATTGACTCACAAATTAACGAATTTGAAAGAGAACACAGAAAAGAAACCAAACCACATGGATTCTTTCTGGATACACACGCCCAGCAGACAGTATGCATCCACATGGATAGGTTGTTTTCTGCAAAATTCCGTACGAGTCATAACAAAAATATGTTCAATGGAACATTCCCTATCAAACACTACTTTTGGGCGGGATGAATGTTTTTTGTAAATCACATAATTCAAAGTTCATGACACGCTCTGTGCTGAATTTAAGAAAAAACATGAAAATTTGGTTTTAGAGTTCTCTGCGTACCTAGGTAATGAATTGTTGGGCAGTCGGACACCCAGGCGCATCCATAAATATAATTTTTGAAAATTAAAGATGAATTTTTGAAAAAGTTTTAATGAAAATGGCATGTATATCGCAGGATTCAGTGTATCGTATGCCCTATCTTCATGAAACGTTATAAAAATAAAACTGCCAGTGAACAAAACACGCGTCTACAACATCGACAGGAATTTGTTTCCAAAATACATATTCCCCAATCGATCTGATCGCAAGAAGGGTCCTTGCATGGATCTATTAATATTCGGGGAGTTCTATCCATGAAACCCCTAGGACATACTGTAAATGTTATCCAAATTATCTCAATGTGAGTGTGTCTTCAATTCGGTCGTGATGGGCCTTGATTTGAATGTGTTTGGTCTCAATTTTTTTAAATATGTTGCGTCTGCACAGACGCAACGCGTCTCCAAATCCCTTGGGGGACGTTGAGCGCTTTGTGCTTGGCATAATCCTCCATTAATTGCGTGAGGGTAATTTTCCATTACTATCGTCGTAATCGTCTCGTCTCGTCGTAGTCAGTTAGACCACCAGGTAGCATCTCAGCGTACGCACCTCCTACTACGCGCTCACTATCCTGCGATCAGAATTGGGAAGGAATTAGGATTGAGGTAGGGTTTAGGACATTTCACAGGGATTGGTCTAGCCGTTGTGAATCAGTTTAACCTGATGTTGTTGGAAAACATTTCAAAAGACATTGTCCAGAATTAGACGGGAATCGAACCCGGGCCTCCTTGGTGAAAGGCGAGAAACCTCACTCTGAGCCTCCAAATGACTATTTGAACTTGAAACGTAGCGATCTCTTTTTTGAGCGATGAATCAAACAAAATCAACTAAAAAATGTTTTACAAACATTTCAGTTGGCATTTAAGTTTTAAAGAAGTTAGTTCCGCTGCCCTTTGCTTAGGGAACCGACGGCCGAAGGTTCTGAGGTTCCTTGATGAAGGCCGTAAGCACCCACAGGGGCCTTAGCTCCTCGACGATATTCACACTGTTAGTACCAACGGGCGATGCTAAGCTCTTAATTATAAGGCTCACCCGGTAACCCATCAGTTGGGCCTGTACCCGCCGATCTTTGGGCAGGAATCGGCGCGGGACTTGCTCTCAAACCCTCCTAAAGAAGTCCGACAGGGAAACGAATCTCCTGCCAGGTTGCCTAGATTCCGGTGATACGTCGATAGCATCAAAGTGGATGCATTGAGGAGACCCCCGAGCCACCCTGAGTTCAGTCTGGGTGACCCCAGTTGGGCACTTGGCTTTTCTCAAGGGTTATCGAATAGGGATTTGCCCCGGCGCAGTATGAGTGGCGCTTAATTAGGCTCCGGTGCTTGCCCGGACAACAAGTAGCTGTGAGCTGACAGAACTTAAGCCCATTCAGGCGTAATTGGGGTGGTGCCCCGGAGGGGCGCTGCGTTTCGGCGCGTCCGGATGCCACTGCAAATGGGAGAGCGTAGGCTTCCGCGGCCGGAGTCATTTTACTAGGCTGTCCGGGTGACGCCGCGTGCATGGCGAAGGTGCTCGAAGGTGCCAGACACCTTCGCCATGGACGCGGCGTCACCCGGACAGTCTAGTAAATACAGTACAAATGTGTTCTTGTACGCACGCGGGAGAGTGCGGATAAAAGCTAACGCTAAGGTTCCCACCCTGGTAGAAACCCCCCTGGTAGCACAAGAGTTGCGTGGAGTAGTAGCCCATGCCCTTTGCTCATGCAGCATGTTTCGGTTGCAGATTCGCGCCCTGGAGCGAAGCGGCGAGTGGTGCTTCGCCGAGATCCCAGCGACAAGGCGCATCGGAGTAAGTTTTTGCAGCAACTTCCACTTAGCTCGCGATCGTTTCCTCCTTTATCTGTTCGACTGACATAGAGGCTTCATATATTTCTGGCGGAACGAGACAGGATGGCGTTACGGTACCTCGGGAACAATATAAGAAAAATTGCAAACATCCAAAAAGCAGAGGACAAACACTTGGCAACTTCGATTTTTAGTTCAACTAACTTTCAAAAACTCAAAATTAAATAATTTTCCACTTAACTGTATCATTTCTACGAACGTAATAAAATTATTAGTAAAACTCGATTAAATGTCATTACAAACTCTAATTTTATATTTCCTGTTATTATTACATTCAGACATAGAGCCAGTGCTCACACTTTTGCTAACAGTTATTAAGTATAATTTCTAATTATTAAATTACGTTATAAATATATTACTATATTAAATTAATAATTAATATGGGACGCGTACCAGGACCTTCAATATTATAAATGAAGCTAGAGCTTATGGGAGCTACGTGGCAGACCCAACCTGGCACATGAGCCTTTTGCGCCAACCACCCTGATCTCCCCATTAGTTTATTTATTTGTAGATTGGATTTGAAAACGGGTTTCACTAACATTTTTCTAAAGCTGATGGAATTTATCAGTTTCTTCATCTTGCTTTGAAGCTCGGCTGGTGCAGATAGTTAGATTTTAATTTTATATAGGTGTGTTGCGTTTATTGCTCGATGCGTCCCGTCATATTTAAGTAGTGTTTCTTGTGTGTTCAGCTCGTCTTTCAAGTCACCGGGATAATTTGCTCCCTGTGATCATGAACGCCAGGGTTCGCTCTCTTAACAGACAAGTGTTGGTCCTTTTTGTAAATGGACGGCTATTTGATTCGAACATGAAGGTCAATGCTCGCCTTCTTAACGGGCAAGTGTTGTGTGCTTCCTGTGCAAAGCGGGAGCGCGGGAGAGATTGAGCTCCTGCATCCTTCTCGATTGTGTGGCAGCTCGAGGCTTCGGCATGAGAGTTGTGGGAGGCAAGACGGGAAATGACGGCCGCCTCTTCGCCTACATCGTCTGGACGGTGCCTGGGGGACCGGCTGAGAAGGGAGGACTACAGCAAGGAGATAAGGTATACAACTCACAATTCTAATATGCCTTCAGTTTATGTGCACATCCCTTGAAGATTCATTTCAATTCTCTCACATTCTTACAAAGTACCTTAAGATTAGTTCATTACGTTCAGGCTGAAGGAAAATAATTTTAAAGACTTGTCATTTAATTTCAACCATGAAGTTAGTTATAAACACAGATATGCTAATATTGGAAAAAAATAGTTGTGTGAAAGGAAAACGATGTGAATTTTATACATGGATTTATAATATAATTTCCTACGTGTACGTGATTGAATCGTAAATTTTAAACAATTGAAGCAAGTTATAAATTTATTGTTTTTTCACATTATTACTTGTGGCTTAAGGATATGCTGACAAAAAATTATTAATATAACGTCTTCATAAGCAAAGAAAAAATCGCTATAAAATGGGTTGCATTACGAATGATATCGGAACAATTCCGTAGTTGCCGCGGGGCGCAACTCGGTTTCGCAGTTTCAGAGTGTTAAAATGGCCAAGAGCTTTTGAACGTAAGTGCAGAAAGTTGTCGCACGTTTAGAATTAACAGTGCATACGAATGCCGTACCCGTATCCGGAGAACATTAATAAGGCGAAACAACCGCAGACCCTGGGTGAAATTGCGATATAATTGAAGCGATTATTTAAATACTTAAGAACTAATGATACATGCATGCAGACAATGATATATGTATGTATATTAAAATTATTTTCTACATGTTTGAGATAAAATATTTTCAGTTTTTGAAGTATTGCAAGGCCATCTTTTAAACATTTTTACTCGTCCTTTTTAATGTAAGAAAAGAAAGTATATTCAAGCGCCAGAAACGGTAAAAATGCGCCAGAAAAAGTCATACTTTCGGACCCTGATAACAAAAAAGTAGATAAATCCTGTTCCTATTTGTAGTAAATTGCTAGCTCTTACATGTGGTGTTGCAAAAATCCATGTTTTGTCGGTCCTTGACACTGAAAAATGGAGCGACGGCAAAAGTCTGTCTGTCAACACTATCAACTAAACCGTTCAGCTAATTTTCTCCAAAACTGGTATTCCTCGATCGATCTGAACGAACTTAAATCTTTGGAAGTTTCAAATGGACATTTTGATTATTAAGAGTACTTCACAAGAAACCTCAAAAACATTTTCAAAAGTTTCTCAACAATCGCATCAAATCTATTAAAATTTGTTCTCGGATAGCGTGAGAGACGCTCAACAGAATAGTGCGATTCTCACACTCATTGAAATCACTGATTTTTCGAAAATTGCAAAAGTGTAATTGTTTTGAGCGTCTTCCTACAACCATTATATTGAAGATAGAGATTTTTCCCATAATGAAATATATTCTGTCAAGACAGATCTTGAAATAAGATCATGTATAATTTTTCGAAAATATGAGTCGTTTTCATGTAATTTTTCGCAAATATACGCATTTTTTTTATTTTTTTAAAACTTTTTTCAAAAACCGTTCCCATTTTTTAAAGTTTATCTTGACGTTCTCTTCTCACATGTATCAAGGGACGGTAAACATATCCATTTCCGACGCTCTCCCCGAATTTTCGAAAATTGCAAAAAGTTAACCTTTTAGAAATACAATCCCTACTTTCACAGATATTAAAGTAAGATGTAAAAGTGAATACGGACTGTAAGAAAACGCAATTTCCATGAAACAACTATGCATGGTTAGGGTTTCAAATTGCTTATGTAAACATCCGATAAGCGTTGAAAGCTGAAACTATTACCAAGGATTCAGTGTGGTTCTAATAATAAAAGTCTTAAAAGAACAAAAATAACTCCTTACCTAAACGAAGATAGAGAGGGGAAACTCGTCCCCCTGTTAGAATGCGACTATTAAAGAAATTGTGTTGTGCTGTTCCTTAGAATGAATTGCTAATAGAGCCGTTTGAATTTCCTCCGTCTCTCTTGAGGTGTTTCCGCAGTTTTAAGTAGTGCGCTGTGCGCGGCGGGAGGCGCGCCGGCCGTGCTGACGGCGTGGCCCGCGCGTGGGCGTGCGCAGGTGCTCGAATGGGACGGGGTGCCGCTGACGGACCGCAGCTTCGAGGAGGTGTGCGACGTGATGGACCGCGCTGGCGAGATGGTGGAGCTCGTCGTGGAACATGCCACCGACTTGTAAGTAGCGCTTGTATTCCTCAGTTGCCGGCGACAAGTGGACTTCTCTTGCTTGCGCAGACTCTTACCAACACTCAAGTGTATTTCCTGACAACGTTGTCTCCACATTCATCCGGAATCTTCACTTCGCTATTTGCACCGGGAGAGGTGGCTCAGAGCATCAAAGATATCACAGCAGCGCCTCTGACCGGGAGGTCCTAGGTTCGAGTCCCGACTGGGGCAGGATTTTCAACTCTAGCTTGATATCTGGGTGGAGTTCAGTCACTGCCTGGAGGAAAATTCTAGCAGCCGGCTGTTTTGAACGCTAGTTTTCCGTGGTTTCTCCGAACAACACCGGGAGAATGCCGGAGCAGTACCCTAACAAACGAGCCACGGACCGCGCTCGATCTTTCCTTCCTCTTCCTTGTCCTATTATCATCCCATACACGTACACTCACATGCACTACACTGCCGCACTTGTCGGGAGTCCAGTCGGGGGCTCAGAGCTTGTCCGGGCTGGGGCGGTGTTCCACTAAAGGGTGTACCTGGTTGCGGAATACCCCGCCAGCCGACGGTAGGTCGGCGCCGGATCTCACCATCCAGAAGGGGAAGATCCCCTCCACCTCCAGCGATAAAACATACACTCCACTTACGGGAATAATACCTAAGTAGTTGACGCGCCCGGAATCACTAAACAATTCATCAAAAAAAGATATTCACCAGTTGCATCTATCCTACGAGATTGTTCTTTTGGTAAAGAAAATTAAGAGATAAACAATATTTAAATCCACATGATTTATGTAATTGTTCTTGAGTTTTGACTCAATATCGGTTTGAAAAAACTCACTTTCTCACTTCCTGTCTCAAAAATGTTGGGTCAAAAATAGCTAGTCGAGACCAAAGGAAAGAGAAAACTAATATGGGAAGGTCTGTGCCATTCTGTAACAGCACTAGTTTCTTAGTGTAGTCTATCCTTCAAGAGTAGCTTTTTAATTTATATAATTGTCATCATTCCCGTCACCTTGTTGGACGCAATTGCGCTCGGCGAATATATTCTGCAGTAGTAAAGAATCCAATTTGTGACCACATTAGTGAGTAACAATGCATTTTAATAATTAAATTTATTCCAAGACTTGGTTGGTTGCCCCGGGACTCGACCATGGGCATTCGGGTTAACGCCCAGCTGCTCTAACCATTACGCTACCGAGCCAACTAAGCTTTTGATCAGTTTTCATGATCGCGATTATCGCTCCATGTAGTATATATAATTGTCACCATTGCCGTCCTCTTGTGGGACGCCACCTTAGGACAGTCCCACTGGAGATACCTGGAGGCGTATCTATGCAAGCCGATGTATAAGTCGACACTGAATCTCACGTTCTAACAAAGGGGGAACACCGCCATATGCTCGATACACTACAATTACCGGACTAATTACCCTAGAGAGACTAAGTACCGCATCCGAATACACAAAATAATAAATCAAGCCATTAACAATATAAGTCGATTTTTATGATGTGTCTTAGATGTTCTCCAAGGGACATTGTGCTGTCATTCAAGCGTTTTTGTAAGGAACGTTTCGCAAGAGATATCTAAAATATTAGAAGTACATTAGTTGAAAAATAACTATTATAATTTTGCATAACCGTTCTAAATATTATGAGAAAATCTGTACTAAATTATAGCGACATTATTTTTCTGTTTGTGGAAATGTAATGTTTCTTTATTTTTCCTTTGTATTTCTTTTTCAGACGGATGTGTGATTTGCTGGACGAACCAACATCTATGATGTCTATGTCCCGGAAAGCAAACGAGAATTTGGTTATGCAACTGGGTAAGTATGTTAAAGAAAGTGGATTCTTAATGCAATTATATTTCTTACTAAATAACATTTGTAATTGAATCCATGGATTATTTTCATTTTTTATCACATTACAAAGTCATTGGGGTAAAAAAATACTTTTTGAAACTTATCCAAATGCATTTTTTGAATGCACCAGAGAATTTATTTGTTACATAAGTATTAGTTCAGAAAGACGATGTAAGCCTACTTGACGTTTGTTCATTCTCAAACAATGTCACAAAATTTGATATTTTTCAAAGCTGAATTCAAGTACTAATAACTTCATAAAAAGCTAATGATGCATATTGAAAAATCTGATCTATATTTACCTTTATTTATCCATTCCTACTTTTACTACTGGTGAGTAATTGTCCCTTGAGGGACGGCGATCTCTGTGAAAAAAGAACTTGAAAGAGAACGGCCAAGGCGAGAGTGCATTTGGATTCCGCAAAATGGCCACCTGTGGGCCGACCTCGGAAGCGTGCGATAAGATGGCGACCAGGGACCGTGCATGGACTTTGCCGTCCGTCGCTGTGTAGCGAGGAGCTTATGCTTTCGGGAAAGAACGGGGTCTGCGCAGCGGAAATTTAACTACAGCTGCGGCATGCGGGCACCTTAATCGCCGTCCGCTGCGGTCCCTAGAGAATAGACCTCTCGTGCCATCCATCAATCTACTGCATCTGCAATCCACAAATAGGTTTTCATGTCAGAGCCAATGTAACAACCTACGAAATTACGTCTGCGATTTCAAATCAAGAGTCACGACAATGTAACGTAATTTTTAATAGCCGTATTGATCGAGTAAGCTTTATTGTATACCGGCTGCTTACTAGAGACCCAACAAGTTCATAATTTTGAAGGTAGAATAAAAAATGATTGAATAATGCGGGAATGAGAGGGGAAGAATAATGAACTTCATGAAATTCTCTGTCCACTGCAAAGTCCTGGATTTGAGCATTGGTACACGAAGATGGAATGCAAGCCGACTCGTTTAGAACAGTCTTTGTCGAAGAGCAACATAAGTTGGTAGCACTCGGTGAAAGGTATGTGATGTCAACTAGCTACCATTACCGGTTGGCGCTGAGTTCCTGCATAGATGAGTGCAAGACGAAGCATATTAACCTTCCTTTTGGTGTTCACTGAAATAATGAGAAAATGACTATTCATACAATACATTGCTCCAGAACTAAAGTTTGCACGCGAAGAAAGAATTTCGAAGAAAGACGAAAGGTTGTAGTACGAGATATGGCAAAATCATAGAGAAGGATTTAAGAACAGCAGTGAGTTGATAGTAAAGAAATAAAATTGCAGTATCACAATAACTACATTTAACATTTAGAGGAAAGAAGATATAAGACTACCAGACATGTATTGAAATATAGTAAGAGTATGAGGGAACGTCTGTAAGAAGGAAACCTTTCATTGTGGGCAAAAAATCTCAGAATTACACATTTTAAACGTGAAAATTATCTCTACAAATTGTCTCTTAATAAATGTTACAAATTTTAATGGCATGCATAAGGTTCGTAGAAGTTCATATTTAGTTACTGACCCCCTCTCCAATCGACCCCTTTATTTTCACTGACCGCCTTTAATATCTAATCGAACCGACCGCTTTGGGGATACCTGCTTGGGGATACCTTGGGGATACCGCTTTGGGGATACAGACGTTCCCTCACAACAGAGAGAGAGGACTTGGGAGAACGTTATAAAAATTAAAGAAATGCATTATTGACGTTCATAAAAAAGCTAAATATTCTATAATACTATTTAAGAATTTCAAAAGAATAAAATGAAAAAGGCATGCCATTTCAAAAATTATATGGTAGAAATAAGTATAAAATCCTCTGTGATATTATATTGCAACTTCTAACCACCTAGGGTGCGCGAGTTCAGAAGAGGCGATGTGTGGTACTACAAACTTGTGGTGCTTAACTGCACATATTTCTCGCATTATTTCTAACTGCTCCGCTATGTTATACAACATTAACAAGCAAAAGTTTTCTCAATCAGCAAAAGTTATTTTCGGCACGAGACTCGAATTCAGGTCATCAGAGTTAACCCGCCGCCCCTCATTTCACTACACCACAGAAGCGCCGTGTGGTTCGAACCCAGGCCGACGCTAAAAATGTAATGGTCTCAAACCAATATTTCCAACACGTAACTTTTGCGATTTTTGAAAACACGGAGAGTTCACCGAAAATGGGACCAAAACCATACTTTTTATCATTCGTTATTACATCTGTTGCCAACTTCAAGAAAACATGTAACTGTTCGTAGATGGCGCTGATAGTAACAGTAGTGAAATGGCGGCAAAATCGGACTTCGACGTATAAAACAGTCAATATTTTGTAACTGACAAAATAAATTATATATATATATATATATATATATATATATATATATATATATATATAAAGTACAATTTTAGGTGTGGTTATTAATTCTACGTGGATAAATTTTAAACTAGAAATAATAATTCAAACTGACGTGTATGTAATTTGAGTATATCATTTTAAACAATTCTAAAATTCCTTAAATAAAATTCTTTAATAACTAAAGTATATGCTTGGATGGACGCGACTGTAAAAGACTAGTTAGAATTTTTTGGGGGGCCGGGTGCTGGAAAAGCTAGGAATGCCACTGCAAACAGCACACAACTAGTTTTGAGCACCAGCCGCCGCTGTTGGCCTACACTGTAGTGTAACTGGTAAGCGGAGTCTAGGCGCTCAAGTTGGAATCCCATACTAACATTCTTGCAAGTCGGAAACACTTTCGCGGGTTCAACTAATATTATATTACCTAAATAATTTAAAGTAAACGAAAATTATATTATGTTACCTAACTAATATAAATTTGAAATAATACGAGAAAGTATGTGTCGTTTAGCACCACTAGTTTATTGAAAGACAAACTGATGTAATCTGACGTTTCCCGGCTATTTATTAATCACAATCATTAGGCGGTGGAATGAATTTTCAGTAGTGTAAAAGAGAGGTCTTTTACAGTCGCGTCCATCCCTCGTCGCCCAAGTCGAGCAGCGCCGACCCGCTCTGCCTGCTTCCCCTCGCCGCCCTTTCTCGTGCCAGCCGGTCTCACCCAAATCACGCAATGCTTAAATGTATCGCGCAGCTCATTAAACGAAAGCCCCCCGGAGATGATTGAGTGGTCTCAAAACAATAATCATTTAAGCACCGAGTGCGTTATAAGTGTTCTAATGGTTTAGCGGCGACAAAGAGACCGAGGGCCTTTGACCCGAGATCATTAGAACCAGTTAACGCCCGTGATACATACACGAGTTTATTTTTTACATAATTTTAATTATTCATATTTACTAATTATCTTATTGTTAACTTTACTCGGTTTGCCAATACACAATTCCCTCTCATAATTCCTTTCGTAAGAGGTCATGTAGCAACATTTACCTGGTTTCGTATTTCGCTCAATCAGCACGAACCTCACAACCCAGGTAAGTTGTGCAGTGAATATCGAGCTCCTTATGGAAGGCAATAACATGCTACAACGAATCAGTAAACAAATTATTTTGAACCTTTTTGGTGTTATATTGTTTTGCAGAGTTTTGTACTGAACGAGTTCTTCAGTTGGGCGTTTTGCTTTGGGTTTACAGCCCCTTCGCGCGGAAGCACTCGTCAGCGCATTCGAGTGGCGCAGCTGGCCAACAGCGCAGATGCGCGCCCGTGCCACCGCCAGCTGAACACGGTTCTAAATGGCAGCCTTCACATTAGGCTACTCGGCAGTGCCACTGAGCTCATTTGTAAACATGTTGGCTGCCATACGGCTGCCCACCCACAGCGGGGACTCGCGAATACTTCCTTTCTGTGCTCAGTGGCGCTGGTCAGAGGCTCTGCGTGAAGGGCCGTCCGTTTCTCGATGGCGCTGTAGGTGGTTCCGTGTGAAGGCGGTCTTAGTGGCCGGGAGCCGTTTGTTTTCCCGCTCTGTTTCAAGCTAATGTCTGTTCACAGAACCTGAGGAGAAGGCGCCAACATCGCCCACTCGCCGGAAGCTGCCCAAAACCCCGGTATAAACACAAGCGCTCGTGCCTCTGGTCACTGGCCCATGTATTGCTTGAATTGTACCTTACATATTCGTTGTTATGTTTCTTGAATGTTGCGATTTGCTTGTATGAAGCTTGTTCGTTTCATGAAAATGTTCCTCTCAAAAAGTCCTCGATTAATGAATTACGCGTTGTTTGTTAGTTAGTAATTTTGTTCATTCGCTTGATTAGCGTCACAATCTTTTAACACATGGTTTTAAACCCAAAAGTAGTTTCCGTACTTAATTGTCTGTGAGGATGTTTGCCCAAATATAAATCAATTTGAAGGTCGCTGACGATACATTGCGTTATAAATATAACACAATATAAAACGTTATATATGTAACGCAGATTATATTACTATCAAGATATACATGGATGCACTTGACATGGATATTTTGTTACACGTAGTTATCTCCAGCAACACTGAAAAAACTTCCCTCACTGCTGTTTATTGGTGCCCAATACTCCTTGAGCCATTTTTATTGGCTCCTGCCGAAAAGACGGTAGAATCTCACATTTAGTATCTCCAACATCCGCGAAACACTTGCCAGCGATGTTAAATTGTAAATAGCTAAATAATTCCAAGTCACTTAACATGCGATTCGCTTAAGTTGAGGCTTAAATGTGAATTTTGAAGAAATTATAATCCAAATTGTTATTCGCCAGGCCGTACTCCTCATACTGAAATGTATAGATATAGCCTTGTTGATAAAGCAATACTCATCTAGTCAAAAGACTAGATACTTTTCTCAGTTACAACGATCGTACGTCGGGATGCATTCTAAACTATAGGACCAATAAAAAGGTTAAATGTTATCTGTTGTTACTTACCTGAAGGCTCGAGTCATTACCTCTACCTCTTTCAAATTTAGTTCCATCGTAATTTTGAAAGAGTGATCGGTGCGGTTCGCACAACTTCTGAATATTATGAATTTCTCAGAACGATTTTATTCCTCAATACACAACAACTACTTTTTGCCAAAATTAAAAAAAAAACATATTTCAAATTGTGTGTTGTAGGGAGGCGTTTGCCCACTAAACACTACACTGTAGCTCTCTATTATCCCAATGTAAATGTTCTTGTCCAGCGCCTTATCAATTTGCAATTCAACTGCAAACTCTCGCGTACTTAAGCGTGACTGTGTAGAGCGCTGGATATATTTTCTAAGGCCAGGTTTGAAAGGCACTTATAATAATTTGCACTCACTTCGTGGTTCACTAGCATTGCTTTGAATTCACGCACAGTATCTCATTATAATGGAAACGGGCTAATATTCATTACAGTAGCAAAACCACTACGTTTTAAAAAATATTTTGGACAAAAGTTGAATGTTTCTGGACTTACATATTTTATGTAAATAGTTCTTTTAGATATGAACACAAGCATGTTTTTCAATGGGACCTTATACTTTTCTGTTCCATTAGTATGTAATATTGCTTAGGGAGACAAATCCAAATATTCACTTCATTCATTGATAATTTACACTACTTAGTATACTAATGGTATTATTATCACCATCCAAAGCACGATGCATGTGGATGCAGTGTCCAATTTGCTAATTAAGAAAATAATTAGATAGGAAAATAGTTCGTTAGTGAGAGTAGGAGTGTCCTACAGAAATAAAAACGTGTTGCATTGCGTGGGAAGCATCACGCAGTAGAAGAGCGCCGACTTCGAGCTGCTTAGTCCACGCAAATCGTAGCGAGTAGTACTAGTAGTAGAAACCATTTTAGAACCACTTCGCTTTTGTGGAAGATATTCAATTGTTTCCATTACAGTGAGATACAATTTATGCAATTACAGATGTGCCATGTCGAAAAATAGTGAGTTAATTCTCAATGGGACACAGCCTATGTGTCTCTGCATACATATGTATGTGAATGTATACATATAATATGATATGCATGCATTCAAGGAACAATACATTGTTATTGTTGTATGGCTAACCATACCCCGTTGTTCAAACACTTATTCATTAGTTCATAGGGATTCAAAGTTGGCTACCCAATAGTTTGGGTAGGCTACACATATCAATGAACAAAACTAAATTATTTCTTTCTAATTGATTGCTGGAAGAATAAGCAATTATTGAATCTTTATATGTGGGCAAACAATATCAAAATGTCTCTTTATGTAGAGTCATGTTTTGAATATGTTAATAGGGTGATGTGTGTTTGTTGTGAATACTTGTGAATATGTGCTGGCCTCCCACCAAATATTCTAGTGAAAGAAATATTAGTGCGTGTGCATTATGCAAAAGTTATGGTGTGCATTGTGAGAAATTTAGAAGCAATATGACACTTGATAATAGCATTGTGACACATATTAGTAGAAAAAGTACAAATATGGGAGTAAATGATTTCTTCCTTTGGGATGAGAGACAGGTAGTACGAATGGGGTTGTGTTGCTGTTGAATACCATTCATGGGATTATGCCTTGTACAGAATAATTGATATTCATGAAACTCACAAATAATCATTTAGTAAGTACTACTATATTTTAGCAGCAATTTTGGTTTCAGTTTTCTTCAGACCCAATATGCAATGTCTTTTTCTCTTTCTTTAATTAATGTAGTGCAAACCACTAGAAGTTTAGATTATAATTAGATAATTTAAAACATAAAATTATTTTTAAATGAAATGAAATAAATTGTATTATTAAAAACCAACCTAATTTAATATTGCACAACCTTGGTATTCAAAAGTTCGTTTCAGAAATTATTCTTACAATTTTTAAAGATCGCTAATTCATTTCTTTTATCAAGCAAGTTCTTTATTAACGTTTTGTTTCTATTTGTATTTTTCCAAGGCGATCTCAGTTTTTTTTCGGTCTGCTGTCATTTCTGTTCTAATCGAGGTCATTACACAGAAATTAAATTGTAATAGAATATTTACTACATGAACAACATGTAGTTAATTTTTCTAAAATTTACCATAGAACAAAACATAAATAATATTCACGAGAAAGTTTGTCAATAAATCCATTCTGATATTGAATGTTTTGCTAACATTTTCATACATCAATTGCCAAAAATTTGAGTACAGAAGTTAATAGTTTTTGCACAGACAATCTTTAAACATACTATTTTTAAAATGAAATATAATTTAGTTTCCGGAATTGATAAGGTCTGCACAAAGTAAAATCTGAGTGTGTTCTCATGTTCTTAAAATGCATGTTATGTTTGCGGCCATTGGGTAGCTGCATTACTTGCATGATCGCAAGGTGGCAGATACATGTGCAATATGGAAATGGACCTACCATTTTGTCATGTCTTGTAAATACTGTGCTATGGGAGAACTGGTGCCCTTTGCTTGTTCCAATTCTCTCTACTGTTTCATCTCTAACTTTATATGAACTACTCTGGCATGGAAGCTTCTAGCACAGCTTATGATGTAGCGCTTGCACGTACAATAGTTTCATTTACCATTACAAAACCAAGACAATTAATTTATTGGCTGCAGATTGATAAGACACTGAGAAATCATTTATAAATTGTTTGAGTAATATTACAAAAAAGCGGTTATTCTGTTTTTATGATGCAAAACAGTTTTTCAACCAAGGAAAAATGGTTTATTTCACTATTTTTGTTATTTCTTACTCTTGCTCAATTACATTCATTATCCTTGTGTTTATGAAAGCTATATCTCCTTAATTACATTTGTTCAAATATAAAATGAAACTAGAGACATTTAATCAAAAAATTTCACAATTCAACCCCTTTTTCTTTTGTAAATTCTTCATATTTTTTTAAATTTCATATTCTCAAAGGCTTTGACAATACAAATTGTATCTAGTTAATAGCCCTCATAATAATGTAC
Organism: Gryllus bimaculatus; assembly: GCA_017312745.1. Lineage (NCBI taxonomy): Eukaryota > Metazoa > Arthropoda > Insecta > Orthoptera > Gryllidae > Gryllus > Gryllus bimaculatus. Next base: position 4,103,476 of record BOPP01000111.1, on the reverse strand, counting down.
ACAAGTCAGACAAATACTTGTATTCTGATTAATCATTTGATCATATACTTTTCGTAGAGTGCTGGTCATGATGCATGTCAGAAGTGTTCCTCTGCTGGGACCACCTTAAACACAACCCTTGTGTTAATATTTTCTGTGATATAAGTATCTTGATGTTTATAAAATTTAATGTTGTTGTCTATTAGATAAAAGAAATATATTAGAGAAAATGTTAATGAAAATGGAATGCTTCTGTACAATCAAAAGTAGGCCAGAGAAACTATTACTTCTAGAAATAATTGGCTTTCAAAAATATTACCTCTAAGAGATAAAATTATTATATAAAACAATTATCTCATAAGCATATAACATCTGTGTAACAATCAGACCAAGAGAACAATGTACAAAGGATGCAGCTTATGCGCCTACCCATGGTCATCTCGGTCAAGACTGAATGTGGATTTTTGTGCTAGTAGTTATAGAAATGTTAATATATTTTATTGTGTATATTGTTAAGGGACCATAGGATACTAAAATCCTAATGTCCAAATCCCTAGTTGAACAAGCTTCCTCTTTCAGTAGATGGAAAAGTGATAAAATAAATATTGATTAGAAAATATTTAGTACTACTTTTCTTAATACTATTAAATCAAACATAGGGGTTATAACCTTAATTAATTTTGGGTAATGATCCTTGAAAACAGTAATTTTGTTTCTCTTTTGTGGGGAAGAGATACATAGTTTAATAAATGAAGAGGATAAACGCATAGAAATTTAAAAAAATTAAATAATTTTTGAAAGATTGGTAATAGAAGGAAGATATGCTTAAAATAAAATATCAATTTCACAGAAACGTGATCTTACAAAATTGTCTCAGAAAAATATTTTTGTATTTTCAATAAATGTGATGGATATCTCTTGCATAATCTATGATAGCTAAAATGATAAATGTTTTGTTTAGTTCAAGAGTTCCAGTGATTTCAAACATTAGGTTGAAGCTGCCTGGGTTCAATTGCAATTGATTAACTGAATGTAATATTTTTTATTCACAATTTTAATATTGTTTAAGACAGAAGCATACCATATGCATCATAAAGGTTTGATTCTTGGTATATCATAAACATATAGAAGCATTATTTGTAGAGGACTAATAGTTGCAAGATAGTGTGGTATTGAGGAACAGGTTTGTCTTAGAATCAGGGAATCACTCCAATTCATGCGAATAATATTTCTACAGTTGCATTTTGGTCTGGAAAACTTACTGATTCATCTTCTGTATTATTATCCTACTGTTGATGACTGAAGAATTAGAAATTACTGCAGGTGAAGACAGATGTCCCCATGTCCATATTTCTTTTACTGCAAAGTATTTCTTAAGATGCAACATATGATTTCAATTAATTTTTAAAGAAAAAGACTTCATACTCAATTTTAATGGAAAGAGAGGTATATGCACATTCAAAATTATCTATATTGTTATTCATTAAACAATTAGTAAATTTACAATAATTCTGTGAGTTGTCCAATAGATATATATCATCATAGAAGGTGCTTTTTGCAATCTTTATCTTTTAGAAATTACAGGATGGGTTGATACATTCATTTTTTATATTCAAGATTCTACATTTCCACATCATATCTTGACAAGACTAACCATGCAAGAAAACTTCATCACTTTTGAGAGTTTCAGAAATATTTCCTTTTATTTTCACCTTAATTAAATCTGGAATGTTTTTCTTCAAATAAGCAACATGGTTACTACTCATAGCTCTGATTATTTAGTTTGTCTAACTGAATGTAATTTTCAAAGAAAGTATAACATTTTCTTTGTGATCTTCTATTCTCATTAGAGTACACTCTCTGTCAGTAATACCTATTCTTTATTCCATTCAGTAAGGAAAAGTTTGAATTTTTATGATCTTGTTTACGAAAAATACAATAACCATTTACCAATTTGAAGGTTGGCATATTTACACCTCTAATTCTTATAATTGTGTTTCCTTTTCAACAAAATGTTAATGTTTTAAATAACGAAAAAAACTTATTTTTGTAGTCTAAATGTGTAAGACAAATGTCCTATGGTGATCTATAGGTTCGTATAACCTGATCCTAATAATTTGATGTTTTCTATTAAACAATTTTTTATTTATGATGAACTTAAATGTCATTTTATTTTTTGATAAAAGTGATATATAATGAATGTGAGATATTGAACAATTTTTGTTATAGTTGAAAATTTTCTGTATTTAATCCCTATAAATTTTTTAAAAAAAGGTCAAAATTAAGAACAAAAAATATAAATTGGTTCTTTACTCAAAAAATATTAATCAGTTACTCCGAAATACATGTTCTATCTGAACCCCTTCCCCTTCAACAATTGGCTTGTCTTCACCATTCCAGTTTTTTCATATTATTAATAACATTGGATCTCGATTATTTGCAGGAATATATTCAATAGTGAATTTTCTTCACAAAGATATTCAATAGAGTGGTACCATGTCTCTACATGTTTTCATATTTACAGAAGCCAGTGTTATTATTTTGATTACATTTTCATTATGTCAGATAAATAAGATCCCCCATTGCTCTGATTTCCGTCAACATTCTGTCCAACTCGCCTATTTCACTCTCAGCAAGAAATTGTGTGTCCATTGATGACATTGCAACTTGTCTGTGCAGCTTACTGGCCCATATTTCTGAATCTCCATCAAACTCCATGAGAACTACACTTATGAAATGCCAAGTTTATTTGCCCCCTTCATGATCTGGTCCATAAGCATTCAAGTCAGTAAAAGCATTTGTGGTCATTCAGCCTAGGTATTCTCTTTACAAATCCATTAATGACAAATGCGATTCCTGTCCTTCCATCCTTTGTAAGGTTGGCCAGGACCATTACACCAGGCTGCTAATGGTATCCCCAGAGCAGGGATGTCACAATTAGCCTGCCAGTTATATTGCAGGAAGTGATTCAACAGCAGATGAATTGTTGTGAAGAAAACACAAACAAATCTCACGGGAAATAAACGATCTTGTCTCTGTTCAGGGAATATGAGGAAACTTAAATATATAAATAAGTAAATAAATAAAGAGATAGATAAATAAACAAAGAACAAACAATTGTTTCTTATTTTTATAATAAATATTAATAATTATGAACAATTATTCCATTATTACATGAATATATAACAATTTCTATTAAAACTGTAAATAATTTGCAGAGGATCCAATTTTTTTAAAGTGACAGCAAATTTTTGGAAGTGACGCAAGTATGGCCCCTCCACTCCCCTTGCCTGCTCCACGGCACTGCTGCTTTGGACTGAATGGCTCTGCCATTACCATTCGCCATAGCAACTCGTCTCGCATTCCCTTTCACCACAAAACATTAGTGTCGCTGCGACTCGCCCATGACAACGGAGTTGCCCCTATTCTTTTTTCCGACTCTTGTAATTTACTTGAAATTGCCACACACGAGTGCCGTCATGGTCTTAAACATTACCCAGGACTCTAAATGTCAGTTTAACCTATTCAGAAATCATTCACAAAAATTATCACTTTGAAACGAATAATTTCCCTATGGATGTTTTTCTTGGTAGCAGCTAGTTGTCTTCTAATCAATGGTCAGCCAGATCCCACCTGTCATTTCTGCGCAGAGCCACCGAGAGCTTTCACCCAGGGAAGCTTTCTTAGATTCATTATTGTTCCTTTTTGGTCGCTCTATATTCTAGCACCAACATAGGTACAGCTTCGAATATTGCATCACCTTAACGTGGCGAGTCCCTGTGCATTGAATACAAAACATTTTAGTGTCTTGCCCCAATTTTAGTGGAGATGATACTTCTGATTCTGAAAACTAAATGCCCCGAATGCTTTTGGTGCAGATTTCTCGCAAGAAATGACTCTCAATTCAGAGGTGCATTGAGGTATCAGTTTTTTTTATTTTTATTTTTAATGAAGAAGCTTTAAAAATGGGTCGGCCAGGGGGCTAAAGGCGGGTACTAAAGAGCTGTGACTTCACCATATAAGGGTGGCGTGCGCTTTGCGCGGGATCTAGACTCACTGGAGTTGCACAGTCTTCTTTTCACACGACGTTTTTGGGACAGGCTTTCGGATTACGGCAGCGAATACTATTACGGGACGGAACGGAAGAACGTACGTTTACGCAAAGACGGTTATGAAACAAATACCACGGTAATATTTTTTTCAAGTTAATAGAAAGAAACTTAATAAATTACCAGAAAATGTTAATCGTTGGTTTCCATGCGAATTCAGTGTTACCTCTGCGTTTAGTTAACATGTGCATTGATAACAGTTCTGACAAAAAATCGAGGCTGTTGTATTATACAGATTATGACCATATTGCAAAAAAGAAGTATGGAAGAAATTGACAGAACTTGTAGAATTATTTCGTAGGGATGCTAGCATGCATAGGGAAACTGGCGTAATTTGTCCCTGATTTATACGATTGCAGGTTCGCTCGTGGACAAGATTACACTTCTGTGTTATTTATTTTGTTTTTGAATTGTTGCGTCCTCATTGGCGCAACGCGTCTCCGAGCCCTTGGGGGCGTTGAGCGCTTTGCGCTTTCGGAGTAATCCTCCATTAATTAACATTATGTCATAGCCGTAACGTTTCGCCGCAGTCAGTTGTCAAGAGGACCGCCAGATAGTATCTTCGCGAATGCGCCTCCTATTACGCGCTCCTGCGTCATTACCTAGCAGCCAGAACTGGGAAGGAATTAGGATAGGTGTAGGGTTTAGGACACTTCACAGTTGGACTAGCCCTTGTGAAGCAGTCAAAATCGTTTTGTTGAAACAAATTTCATATGAGATTGCCTGCATATCGACAGGAATCGAACCCGGATCACCTTGGTGAAACGGCGAGGCCCTTCGCTCTAAGCCACAAGATGACCAAGATTACTTTTAACTTAAGATTTTGACTTAAGGTTATTTTATTCATTTTAAAATAAATACGTAACAAATTATGTGTTGCGCAGAACAGACTCGCCTGGAGTCTCATCGCGAACTCGGAAATGTGTAGCGAAGTTTCACCTGCGGCTCAAAAGTATTTCGACATGAAAAACGCTGCACACTTGTAGGTCACCCTTTGAAAGGCCCGGAAGAGAAGTAAAATTTGGCTGCAGTTTAGAATTATCCCATTTAGGACAGAGACACAAGCTATGGCCACACAAAAAGAAATTGTGAAAATGAATCAACCATAGTAAAATATTCCTTCAATATTAGATTTTAATTTTAGTGTAGTCCCAGCACTGTTCTTTGGATATATTACATTTCTATTCTTTATCCTGTCAGTCATAGATTTAGATAGAAAAGAGAGAGTGAATTAGATGCCATTCTTCTTATTTTCCTTAAGCAAATGAGCCACATTAATTAGCGTACTTCAACAACTTCATTAATTTGAATGTGAAAAGTGTCTAAATGTAAAGATTAGCTTTTAATTGTCATTTTTAAAACAATCATACAACATATAAATAGAGCTTTAATTCACTTGGAGGCTGTAAGTGAAATTATGTAAGTTCCTCAAATAGACATATTAAAAAAGTCTAATAGTTTGATAGTGATGTTCTAAATTATGACAGAATTCGAAATCATAAAAACCATTATATTTACGTTCTCATATACTACTATGTAGTATAGAGAACACATTACAAAGCTACAGAGAAATGTGCCCATTTCTTGGCACAAAACGCCTTTTGTGAGCCACCGTTAATGAAAAAGTGCATTTTTTACCCCCTATTACCTTCTCTAACATGTTGTGTAGTCAGAATATAAGTATTGAAGATGCTTGATACCGAAAAGTGGTTTTCGGGAAATCGTCGATCCGCAAGCTCATCAAATTTAACATTCGTTTATTGATCTAGTTGGTGTCCTAGACCCTCGAATTGGAAATGGATATTTTATTTTTTGGGATACTTGTAGCCCCAATGACAGTTTCGAAATTATGTAAACAACGGCTCAAAGTTTTTTGTTTGAACTTTTTGCTCGAGTAGAGCTCATAACAACAGCGCAGGTCTACTTTTCATTGATTTGCCTGAAATTTCGAAACTTGCAATTTTTTTGTCACTCTTCTACTACTACATAATATTGAAGATATATATTTTAGAAAAATCAAAAGTGTTCTCGAATCGTAGATAATTGTCATGTCATTATTTTTCGAAATATGTGTAGTGCTCGTGTAATTTTGAGTGAAGTATGACAAAAAATACGTAAACATTTTCTCAAAACCTTTTATTTAAATGTTAGCTCAAATATATTCTTTTTTCTTTAATGATAGGGTATATGTTCAATTTTCATTAAAAACTCTGGAATTTTCAAAATTGCGAAAGTTCCTTTTCCGAATCTTATCGTGAGTATTGAAGCGAGATATTGTTTATAGTGTAATATAATACCTTCAAATTGTTTAGTGTAACATTTTCAAGTTGGAAAAGTTCAAGTCCTTAAAATTATATCATTTGAATATTTCAAGTGAACGTTGAAGTGTGAGAAGGATAGAAAGAACTGTATGTTATTACGTAACTATCACCAATAATACGAGAAAGTATGTGCGGTGTTAGCACAACTACTTTCTTAGTGTGATTTTTCTCTAGAAATACATTGTGTCATATAATACTCATTTCATATTCAATCTACTTTCAACAAAACGAGCAAGTGGCCGTATGTATGTATGTATGTACTTTGACACAACGCACGCACAAGGAGCTAAGGCCTACCAGCAGCGCCCCGGCCTTGCGGCCATGGGTTAAGGGGTTCATGTGGTTTGCACATAGCCATCCTACGCTGTATTTCTGGTATTCTCAAACTGAGCTTTCTCATTGTGACACAGCAACAGATACTGGGACATTCCAAGGAAAGCGCGCAATTAATTTTTGCCCCCATCGGGAGTAGAACCCAGGGTTGCGCCGTGGAAAGCGAGACCGCTAACCAAGTGGCCATAGCTGGACACAAAGGTGTCTACGGCTCGGTGGTCGACGTCAATAGATGGAGAAAAGTGATATGGTTTTGTTAAAGAAGAGTTTAAAAAAATGTCAGATATTTCATTTGTAACATAACAAACCATTGCTTTAACTTTTTTAAGTTAAAAAGTGATTAAATTCGACGTAAATAAAATTTACCATAATTGAACCATCAACTAAGCGACCTTTGCTGATGCCTCCAAAGTATAAATGAAAAATGTGTCCTTCATAATTTGTCCTCCAAAGTAGAGATGCATTATTTGTACGTGTCGCTGTTACCGATTTCGCGATTCTAAACTGCAATAACCAATCAGAGAGCAGTATTTGATCGGTATTTAGAATATGGTGAAGGCTTTAGTTATACGATTCTAGGTGGCCGTATGACGAGGCTTCGTAAATACCTGACACTTTTTGAGTAACTATTTTTTTATAGATTTTAAAACTGTTTAGCACCGAAAAAAACCTCTTCGGCTTCCGAAATGTATTCTTACGCCAGCCTGATTGGGCTGGAGGCCAGCTGTTAATGCCTCAAGTGCCACTTAAGAGCATACTTGGAGTTTAGGTATAGTTTCCACTGATGATTTACATTGTTCCAATATCATCTCTAAGAAGATAATTGTAATAATCGATTCAAATCATGTCGAAAAGCAGAAGAGAATATGTACGCGACTGAATTGTCATCAAACAGGCAGGTCATAAATACCTCATTTCAAAGAGCCCAAGTTGTTTACTTCATCAATTTTAATTAAACTCGCAATAGACTAAATTTGAAACACAAAATAATGCGTATAGATAAGTTTTCTTATAAAGGCAGTTTTAAAGTTTTCATTTCTACGTGTTACTCACTGAACACGTTCCCAATTGGATTTGGCATCAATGAGTGTCAAAAAAACACTCACATGACTGAACAGACAGTACGCTGGACCGACTCTCGTAGCAGCAATAATTGGGGTTGCGTAATCAACGGTGTAATAATTGGTGTTGCACAGTAGCTGGTTTAAAGAGATTACTATAAGAAGGAACCTCTTTGACAGCTACTGCTTGGCCACAGCTGGCATCATAAATACAGGTTATATCCATGCTCTTTTTCTCAATGCGTTCGTTTATAGTAAGCTCGTTTGTAAATCGCTTCATCACTATCTCTTGCAATGTCATCGCCCCACATGACGTTCATTTGTTTCTCGACCTGTCAAGGTCTTTCATAGAGTAACCGCTCTATAGCGGAGAATGGACTTGATGAGTACGTGCGCAGTCAGCTTGGCGGGCCTGGAAAGCTTTCCGCGAGCCGAGTCACCAGTCGGCGCAACACTGGGCCGTAGCCACTGCCCCAAGCATCTGCTCCACACACACTACTGTCGTGGTAGTCGGTTCCGTGAAGTTGCGGCTGGACAGTGTCACCGCGCGACGCTAGTGGTAGCGTGAAGCCGATGAGGAAACCTCCCTAGTCCGAAGAAGGCGACAGTGCGATAAGTATCGCTCACACCGGGGGCGAGATCGCGCTATTCGCTCGAAGATGCTCGCAGATTCGACCGTTCTCGATATCTAGTGAACAAGTGTTTTCCATTCCCTGGCGTTAACCTGCAGAGAGATGCCTCTCACACTACGCAGGCGTCCAGCCCTGCCATTCGACCAGTTCGAACATGAGACGATGTAATCAGAACGGGCGGCGTCCAATCATCTTTGAATATTTAATTGGCTGTCCGGGTGACACCAATGCATTACGCAGGGCGTAATGCCTGAGGAAGGTCGCAGAATGGCGACCGAAACGTCGGCACCATTGTCATGGACGGGCCGTCACCCGGACACGCAATTCAATACTGACTCCGGCCGCGGAAGCCTATGCTCTCAATCATCTTTGAAGTTGCTGCCAGCATCGGCTGCGGAAACCGCGAATAAATGCTACAACTTTTCGACTGCAGAATGTGACCAAACACATTCAAGTTCAGAACAAAAAGTATCGAATTGGGAACAAGCACTTTCAGATTGGGAACAAGATCGATCGTATTGAGACCAAACATATTCTAATCGATACCAAACACATTCAAATAGAGATGAATCACCTTCAAATTGAGAACAAACATTTAACTCATTTATTTTCACCTCCACAGCATTAGCTCGCGGCAGGGGTGATGTGGCCAATACTGCTGCAATACGAAGGGGGCGCAGCCGTGAAGCAAACGTTTAACTTATGCGCAGTGGAAGACTTTCTACGTGGTTTAGCTGAACAAATAAAATTGTACAGGAATTAAGTGACCACATTGAGGGACCACTGGCTCCTGTTCATTCATTTTTCCTGACTTAGGTCTGGTTTATTCAGCGTATTATTCATATGACTCAGGCAAAATAGGTGTTCAGATCATCGAAACAATGCAAATTATACTCCTGTGTGGATTCCTGTATCAAGAAATACATCCATCCCATCTGCGCGGTGAAAGTACTTCCGAGAGAATTTGCTGAAGTGAATCAAACTAAGGAACTCCCGAATCACCAGAAAGAGATTTGCGGCAAAATTAATTTAACTTGGTAAACGAAGTATAACACTCAGTAAAGCGGAAAAAGACAATGCTTTAGAAACGTCATGATTTTAGTCTTGGCATTTTTTAAATCAATAAATGTGAACCTTCCTAGAAGAAAAAAAAACATGGTATCTTGTTCAGAGGACCAATTATGAAAGGTGCCCTCACACTGAATAAATGAATGAGAATGTACTCTTTATTGTGATTGTGGTGTTGAATCATCATCTGCTCGATACATCATTAAAGACTGATCATGAAGACCGTATTCTGAAACGTTTAACCCATTTCTACTAATGACTGATAGTGCAACACATTTCACAAACAATTTCGATATTAATATGAAAGGTATATGTTTATTTAAAAAAATTCCTAATATGGAATCTGCGAATACAAAGGAAGTGTGAGGTCAATGTACTGCATTTGAAAATATGTGTGTTTCAAATACGATAAACGCAAGGGTGGTGGAATGTTGTCGATAGAACGCAATGACATTGCAAAAGCTCGCGTTAGATTTTTATAATTATAATAAATTATATTTGTAATAAATTCGGTTCTTAAATGTAATCAGAATTAGTCTTGGGAGGTTGACTTACAATATCGTCCACTTCATTCTTCATGTTTTGGTCCAGTACGACGCAAAAATATTTCTATAAAGCCAGATAAATTCTGCCTTTTTTTTTGAAAGAACCATGCATTTTGGATTGCCTG